>JAQGAF010003223.1:0-18480 GCA_034687865.1 Kryphioiulus occultus
CATGTATTTTAACACAATAATATCAAATTTACACACGATTTGGTAAAATGGTTTGATTCACTGCAATACTCCGAAGTGGAGAAGAAAACAATATATATTTGGGTAGCCCTGAATTAGCATCGCATTTATCATCGACAAATTTATGTCAATTTTTTGACCGTCCAATTTTTGAAATGTATCATTCAATGGCTTCGAGTGGCTTATTTGTGATACGCTTGAAAGCTTTGAAAGCAATTGTTTCCACGACACCAACCTTTCAACGTTTGAGCCAGCATTTTTCTTTCCTGAAATTGAGACGTGGGTAATTGAATATATACATACAGGTAGTCATATGTGTTCAGTTAATCAGTTTCGGAATGAAATGTACTTAAATATATCATTCTCATTTTTATCGTACCTTTAGTCTTTCGGCAATAGCACATGATAAGTGTGAAAATGATTGTGGTTACCAGAAGGCCTAAACCGACCATTATAAGTATGTAAGGCTGATAGAAGCCAACAGATGCACTATGTACCTTGGAAGGCTCGGAAGTAGTAGGAGAAACTGAAGAATCTAAAAAGTGAACGAATTCTGGTTATGACTCAATCCGTTTTTGGTGAATTTGTCCAAAAGCATACTGAAATGACATGATGTTCCAAAACTTACTTTCTTGTTCTGTAGTCTTGTTGGATTTATCCATCGTTAAATGACCGTTTTTGGACTTAAGTTTAGGATCTGTGTCAGATCCAATTGATACAGAGCAATGCCATTTGGCTTCATCTATCTTCATAAAGTTCGTGATTATAAGGGAGCAATTGGTGGTATTGATTCCTTTTGTATTTGTATCTGAATACGAGTAGCGATCTTTTATGGATATTGGATCGTTTGGGTCACGGTACCATGAACATTTGTTGACGGTTTCCGAAAATATGCATTCTATAGTGGTATTGTCACCCTCCATGACAGTGGCGTTCTTAGGATGGTTGACGAATTCTATTGATTAAAAGTGCAAAACACATTTTCAGTAATCACATTTGAATTTAGTTTCGATAATGCGCATTGCATCTATCAATGATTTTTTTCAGTTACATTGCACACTTTTGTACTACAGCTATACCTATTGCCTTATTGGTATTCTACATGTATATTTAGAATTGCTTTGCCAGACTGGTGTAAAAAACTCTTGGTTTTTGATTCAATCAAAACGATGTATTTTTATGTTCACCTTTTTAGGAAATAGGTCCCTATATGCTTCTGTTACTAAGGAACATTTGAGTTTACAACCATATCAACAATTTGTTTCACTCGTATAATAACGTTTTAAAGTGCAATACATTTATATGCCCATGTACATACTGTATAATGGCAGTGTCAATGGTTGGTCCCTACAGCAATTCTTATGTCTGGTTTAGTCTTGCAGTCTCTTGGAAGAGTGTCCAACATTGGTTGTTGGAAATCTTGTCAGTTAACAACACCAAGTTATTGGTCAAGCTGCAATGCAATGCAGGATTAATTATTATTGAGCTTACCTTGACAAAATGCTCCTGTTGAAAGGATGGTTACTGCAACTAACCCGGCTATGATGGTACCCATCGGCGCCATCGCAGACCTTCAGTTACTCGTATCTCAACTGGCACATGGGCACAGTGGTTTAGGAATTTAAAATGAATTATTTAAAAACTTAATGTGTGAATAGTAGGTTTGTTTTATCCAGAAATATAATTTTGGTACTTCATACATTGCATGAGCAGAATGAGCTGATATACCAGAATGAAAGCAATGCAAGGGGACGATACCTCGTTGGATACATTGCTCTGAAATCGAAACCACAATCAACGAAAACTGCAAATAATGAAACATGTACATTCATAGATAAGGCTGGTAGACAGACGTATGCTTCTAGTATTTGCGTGGTAAATAATGGAATAACATTTGCCTGATCTTCCGGTACCGCGACACCGTACTTGAAGTTATTTTTCTCGAAATTTGTTATCACAAACAAGAACTATTCAACACACACCAATAACTAATAGAATATATTAAAACGTTTTATTGTTATTTTTGTTGCGATTTTTATTTGTGACGCAAATTAGACAAATCTTCTTTGAATCTTGCGATATGTGACGTTTTTGTTAGTTTGTCTGAAATGCCGATTGGAGTTTTAAAAATGTCGGATGTTTCTTTTTGTTGTTTTCAATAGGGGGAAACATGGAGCAGTTTAGACATGTCAGTTGATCATGTTTCCGGTCCTTTCCCTTTGATTTCTCCAATTCCGGTGTTCTGGTCACACTGCTTTGCCCCAAAATTTCCGCAGCAAGATGGCGCTATGATGCATGTTGTCCTATTAGCGCTCATGCCTACATTAATTAGAAAAAAATAAATTTGTTTTGATCAATCCCTTTTAGTAATTATAATTAAATTTGGCGATTTTGGTGGAGTTTCTTACTTTTTCTGCTTTGAGAGATGGTGATGATTACTGCAATTATCGCTATCACCACTGAAGTAATCAGCATAAATAAGAGAATGCTATTTTTGAAACTTGGGCCCGATGATTTCGCGCGTTCGTTTTCATCTGAAATATGCCAAAGTAGTGTACATGACATGAATCTTGATATGGGAAAAATCAATGATTTTTCAAGGAGTTTTGCAAAACATTTCGCCAACAGCGTTATTTTTAATCTTAAATTTGTGATCTAATTACTGGAACGTTCATTTGTGGTGTTACTTGAACTTACCAATTTTCTTTGAAGTCTGGTTTGTCTTGATCATTTTTAAGTACGCTTTTCTGGACATTGTGTCTGGATTGGACTCTGAGGTGTGGGTCGAGGAACAATGCCATTCTGCCTCATCTTCCGCCACAAATTTGGTGATGATCATGGAACAATCGTTGGTGTTTGTACCGTTTGCCATTGTGTTTAAATACATATAGCGCATTTTTATGGCAACGATACTATCACTGCGATACCATGCACATTTATGGTAATTTGTCTTAAATACACATCGCAGTGTCACACTGCATCCCTCCATCACGGTTGCATTGTTGGGATGTTCGATGACAAGTCTGTAGATCAAAACACAGAAACACGATTTTTGTTGTTCGTCAATTAAATGGGAGAAAGGGTTCAGCAACTTCAGTCAATATAAGTTTCACTATGAACAATGTCAAATACTGTACTTCAACAGGTATAGTTTGTGAAACCCATTATTTGTTACTATTTTTCAACGGTGCAATTTTTGAGACAAATTTTACTGAAATAAATTGCAAACTTTGTGACATGATTAATTTGAAAAAATTCCATTCGTTACCAAAATGTCAGGCACATGCAAGGAACATTTGCTCAAATCAAGTATATGTATTTGTGATTTGCTTGGTTTTGCAAAAAAAAATGTGCAATTGTTAAACTTTTCAAACAGGGTACTTACGAATTCTTCGCTAAAGGTTCCAGACAAGTACCCCAACAATTCACTTTGACTGTAAATAAAATTGAAGGTAATTTCAACATGATAGTTTTATAAGACAAACATCCATTCCTGTCATCACACAAGATGTTTCTTAAAATACACTCGTTACCGTGTTTTTGTAACATTTATAAATTGTACAATTTACCTTCAAAATATTCTCCTGTAATAATGAGAACAGTAAGCAGCGTGAGTTTGTAGGCATACATCGCGAATCAATCTCTTTTTTTGGCACGAAATGTTCTTCAAATTTCATTTGCGAATGATATTTACTGCTGAAAAAATATGCTTTGATCGTGGGCTTGCCAAATGTCAATTCCAAGTACTTCAATGTGTTTATGCATTATTCTTGATAATGCTCTTGAGAGAAATGCCCTGCAGACGTTGAATACATCCAAAATTCCTAGAATCACAGATTGTCTAAGAGAGGACGTTCAAGCACTTGGTGCTCGTATTATGCCATCTTGTTTTGGGTAGTACAAGTCAGGGTTAAAACCAATTTTGGGTTCTGCAAAAACTTGCCCGCTATGTTTTAAGTATTTTTTTTTTGTTGGAAAATTTACTTTTTGGGGAGCACTTTTGGGGATGTACAGTAGATGATGATGACTGAATGTTCACGTTGGGACCTACTTTATTATACATAATCTCATTGTGTAGGGGTAGTACACATCATTGAAAAACGTTAATCCGCAACTTTGATTTACATAATTGATGCATTTCTAAAAGTTTAAAATCCTGTAAGGGAAATTCTGCAAAAAATTATTATGAAAATGCGCCTAGTTGAATAGTCAGCCTTTACGAGTCTGACGAAAACAGTGAAATTTAATGAGTTTGACTAAATTCACCATTTTTAAAATGACGTTGTATGTTGCTACTGTACATTATTTTTTGAAGCTGCATTCCAGCCCAAGGACGTTCATAAATAAGTAGCACCAAAGGGGTTGGTTTGAACTAGACCGATGTTTTCACTTTTAAATGTCATTTTGTTGGCATGGAAGTGCATGGGCCATTAATATGTCATCGAGTAATATAGAAGGAAAATTAATACATGGTCAACGAATATTAGAGCAGTTATTGAAGAAGGCAACTGTAGTACTGAAACATTCAGGGGAATAATAAGCAGAATTTCAAAATTGCATGAAACCGTATGACATGCCTCCACACAGAAATAGCCTCAACTCTATTTCGATCTTCATTTGCACCTACAGTATACCCAGGACACTATTTTATACATAATTTTCCAAGAATCATTGTACAAAACGATTTTCAATCCACATTATCAGTGAAACGCATTCTAAACATCTTTCAACGTCGAAGAATTCTGCAGAAATTGTTGAAATCAACTATCGTCTTCTTAAGCAAAATTACGTGTTACAATTGTGGCAACTTCGATATTACAAAATGTGCGATCCTCTGTACTTCAGATTTTCGTACAATTCCTTGGTGTCTGGAGCCTCAAGTCTGTTCTGCTTTTCCAACTTTTTGTTTTTGGTGTTCTTGGTACTTGATTTACCAGCGTTTATCTCAGTTTCTTCATCTTTTGCTGCGGTGTGCCTTCCTGATGCCGACTCTGGAGTATGTTCTTTCTTTGCTCCAGCCAGGGAGTCTAGCTGAATGTTTGATTTATTGTCATGCCTGATGGCTGAACAAGGATCTGGGTTTTCAGGGACAACTACATAAGTTGGACTTGGGGTCGCCGGAAAGAATATCTTCGTTCCCTTGATGGAATTGCCACCGCAAGTGGATTCGTACAAGGGATTGGCCATGGTAAGGCTCGTGGCGCTCAAAGGAGGGGAGTTGACCACCGAACTCTTGTCGCTTGGACTTCTGTTCAAGATGTCAGAGGTTGCCTCGTAAGAGTCGAATGATTCTGGTATCGACGGCAGTGACGTTTCGCTGTCGAGTCTCAACTGCTTGGCAGAGCCACTGGCCCCAGGGACTTCATTGTCAAATCGGCATGATAGCCTACCATCGTTGCGTTTGCACCTTGATGTAGACCTCAGGGATCCAGGGGTGCTTGAACCTGCTGCCAGTTGACGACAATTGGTGCAGATGGACAAACTGGACCCGCTTATGAGGGAAGATTTCAAGAGGTTGTTTTGAGATTGTGCGTTGTTGTACGTTTCTTTTTCTTGGTTGCTGCAATTTGTACATTAGTGGCAAATGGTACATGGAAGTAAAGAATTGATTTTAATACATGTATTGGGCTCTTGCAATCGGGTGATGGTAAAGATATGGAATGGAAAAAAAAACGAATGGATTACCCATTAAACATCGCTTGTAATACTTACGATTCTAGGATCGATTTTGCTGTTTGACCTAAATTGTGAAAATCAGTTTATATCAGCACATTTGAAATTTGGAGAGGGAAAATCAGGGTGGCAAACAAGTCCTAGAAATCCTGAAAAAGTGCTAAAAAAAATAAAAAGTTCTAAAACGTCCTGCACATTCTGTTGTCAGACTACATGTACTTAGTTAAATGCAGTTTTTAGCTTCTTCAGTTGCAGTTTGACAACCCTGCCTTTACCTTGGTACAAGTGCAGTTTGACATCATACAGATGAATAAAGATTGAAATACTCCATTCTAAAATTGTACTGTTTGAAAAATCTTGCAATATTCCTTAATGCCTCCTAAATCCTAAAATAGCTCTTTTTTCTCCAAAGAGTCCTAAATTTCAAATCTTGGAATTTGTTTGCCATCCTAGAAATTTAGGTAAACTTCAGTTTTGTTAAATTGACATTTTGTCAGTGAAGATCTTTCTTACCTTTCTTTGAGCTTCGAATGCAGATTACGCTCATGGTGGTTACTAGTACAAAACATAAAACGCCTCCTGCAAACACGATAATAGCGTATGTCTTGCTCAGTCCAAGGCCAAGAAAATTCTCTTCTTCGACTGTTTCTGATAAATGGCATATTGTTAGGGTTATTTTACAAACTTTGCGTTGCTTATTTATGATTACTTACCAGCAACAGGCTCTTCAGTCGTTGATCCAAGAGCTGTTTTATTGTTTGGCTTTTCCAGTGTTAAATATGCTTTGTCAGATTTTGCCATGGCGTTGCCCATTTCACTGGCTGTTATTGTATGAGAGCACTGCCAGTCGTGAGCGTCATGGGAATCAAATTTACTAATTACTATGGTGCAGTTTGTAGTGTTTTTCCCTTTGGCAATGGAGTGCAAATAATGGTAACGATGACTTATTGAAATAGGAGAATTTAAGCCTTGAAGCCAGGTGCATTGCTGTACGATTTGTCTAAATTGGCATTGCAATTGATGGTCATCCCCTTTGAGGACAGTCGCATTTTGGGGATGGACAGCAACCTCTGAATGTTAAGATAAATACACAATCGGAATTATTTTAAACCATAGCCTAAATTAGGATAACTTGATAGACCATCAGAAATGTACACAGCCTCTTTGGGATCATAATAAATTGGGATTTCAGATTTCCTTTAATTTAATGTCGTTCGGTGAAACAAGAGTTGGAAGTTCAATTGAAGTTTCAGTTTTTCAATGCGGTTTATTTTCAATTCAATTTTTTAGAGTCTACCATTCAAACCATTTTACATGCTTTAGAAAAGTCATGAAAATTAGCAATACAAATCTGTTTGATGGTGAAGATACATGTTAAAAATAAATGTTCGTATTTGACTCACATGAGTTATTAAATGCTCTTGAGCTGAGGTTTTGTTACTTAAGACTACCAAAGATTTCAAACGACATGAACACTTTAAAGTTGTTTACGACGTATGGCAAATGCAATTGCTTACATTACCTTGGCCAGTGGATGCCATTGCCCAGATCAGCATGACAAATATCCTGCGGATGTCCATCGATGAACGAACTCATTAGCTAATCATGAATGTGATGTTGAATGGTATCGTATTTGCCAGTAACACTCAATTTGATGGACATCAAAACAGTGTCATCAAACGCTGTCATTCAGCTGTAAGATGACGATTTTCAGTCTTCCACTTTCATTTTATTAATTGCTTCCGTTCTTCTGCAAATAACGGGCTACAAGATAAACTATTACTATCTTCCAGCTATCGATGTTTATTTTATTGAGCATAAATTACACTAGTTCGTCAGATGCACTACAGTGTCAACAATGATGAAACGTGTGTTATCTTCCCTGATGTCTGGGTTAATAAGACTCAAGTTGCTAACATTGGCATAGATAGGTTATAATGTTGAGAGAGATACACGAGTTGAGTTTGGTAGGTTCAGTTATCCAGCATGGCTGTTTATGTCATTAACTGCGATTAATAGTTGCATGCAGAATTGCGTTGGAAATTTGTACTCCATTTCACATGAACCTTAGTGCATTGAGTTTACACTATTTGTTCGTTATGACATCGTAGGCTATAAGACCTGATGATAAACCTTTGAATGAAGTAATTGGAGAACCACCACATTGATCTAAAACGTTTCAATGGTCAAGCGACATACTGTATCAGAAAGTTTTTTTTAATTAATTTTTTACCAGATAACATGTGGTTGTTGGGTGAAAATTAACAAAGCCATGTTGAAACAAAAAACATATGAAATATCCATTTCAAAGACATGGAACATGGACCATTTCAAGTAACAAAGACATAGGTCAAATATCCTGCCAAGGCCCAGAAGTGAACATTTAATATGAAAGTAATTTAATCGAATTTACTGATTGTCCATTTTTATTGTTGTCATGGAAGAGGCCAAACAAACGTTTACACGACTATCATAAATTGCAATGGTCTGCATAAATGGTGGTACGTTGATGGATGACATTGTCTTTTTTTGTGACATGGAAAATTCATCAATTGATGAGACTTAGACAAATGATTAGCACTTTTGAGCTTAACAATTCAGTTAGATTATGAATTAACTTACATTATCAGCAATAAGTTCACGGTAATTTAGCTCGGGAGGACGTGAAATATGAAACATCGTGTTTTGGCGCATTCTTGCAGGTTTTGTGTCTGGGTCATCGAATTGCTACAAATATCTTACTCACTTCTTCAGGCTGATGATGCTGTAAACAACATCTTGGAATTGTGGGTCAATGATCAGAGTCTCGGTGGAGCCACCTTCAGCATTCGGTTCTGTAGTATATGCTATTTCAATCGGTTCATACAAGCGACTGTAAGTGGCTGACCCCCTGGCGTTGGTCAACGTCGTGGTTCTGACCGTTGGAAGTTTACTCCTGATTTCCGGTTCTGTTGCATCAGTCATTGGACCCGGCTCGTACAAGGGATTGCAAGTGACTGATCCACTGGTATCAGTCATTGTAGTCTTGATTTCTTCGATGGACATGTAATGGTCAGTCAGTTGACCACTGGTCGCTTGCTCATTTTGCTGGTCAATGCACTCGTAGTAATCGTATTGTAGTTCGGTCTCGTCATAAGATGGCAAGCAGTTATCCAGTTGTGGCAGTGGCATAGGTCTCTCCCTGTGGTCATATTTCGGCATTGACCTCACCTTCGCTGGAGAGCTTGGATCTGGTTTATGCTGATGGTACTTGTCGCACACCGAATCAACAGATTGGGGCAAATTAGTGGACGTGTTGTGACATAAGTTGTTACCCAACGTTTTGATGTTACTGATAAATTTGACAGAAAAATCATTATTCAAAATAACGAATGTAAGTTTCATGAGGGCAATACTGATGTAGGTTACTGAGTTTGATGACACTGAAATGGGTTACACCTTTATCAAATTAGAAATATTCGGCGTTTAAATGTAACTCAACATGGTGCACCAGATCATATGCACACCATTGATGTGTTTAATGTACAAAGAATCGTTGTCAAAGATTCAAAGCGTTGATTTTACGTGAAAATCAAATATTAAACTTATGCGTTAAACTATACTCACAGTGGTGGCTCTGTCGCTGAGGATGCTTTCACCTTGGCTGCAATGTAATAATTTCAATTCAGTATGAAACAACACTTATGCTGATTTTGAAATGCAGAATATTTCAAGTTAATTGTTAAATGAATTTATTTTTAAAAAATAACTCATGGTTTTTAAAATGGCTGTTAACATTATGATTTCAAAAAGGTGTTCCGAAGAAACAATATAATTTCAGCAAAATTCAATGGAGCATTTAATATGTTTTCAATTCACTTTGAAATGCATTAAAAATACTCTTTTAATATGCAGTACCTTTATTCGAACGACGGCAGTAGATGACCACTAGAACTGTTGTTGTGACCAGTAAGAGTCCAACGACCGAACAAAACACCCAATTAATTAAATTCATGCCAAAGGTCCTATCTATAAGAACAAGTAATTTACTTTAGTGAATATCAACCAGTTCGTAATTGCTAATTCATTTTAAATTGCCAAGTTTTCACAGTGCAAGCCTCACACAGTAATTGTTAAATACAGTATGAAACTTTGTTACCTTCTGACACCTTGACATCTTTTGTCACTTCTGATGTCTTCGTTGTCGATTCTGTACTTATTTCATGAGGTTCGAGTAATAAGCTTAGATATGCAGAATTCGACTTGCATTTTTCGTTTCCAACATCGGCATTTGATGCGCAAGAACATTGCCACCTTGAGGCATCAATTTCGCTGAAGTTACTTATTTTAATTGAACAGTTTGTAGTGTTGTTACCATTATCCTTTACCAAATTGATGTACGTGTATTCGTAACGATCTTTTATATTGATGACACTGCCATCACGCTGCCATACACAGCTGGCATTGACGTTGTTGAACTTGCATTTCAAAACGATCTCACCTCCATTACCAACAGTTGCATTCTGGGGGTGGTCAGATACAATTGTTGCTGCAAGAATAACATTAAATTGGATGACCATTATTACATGCCACCTGTGACATCTGATATCTTACCAAGCGTTAGAAATGCTGTGATTGACCTAGTGTAAGAAGGCCCATGTGTGTTGGAGCAGTGCCATTTGGATACATCGATTTTCTCAAATGCTGTGATTGTTAGTGAACAGTTGCTGGTATTTCTACCGTTGACTGTCGTATCTAAATAGTGGTAGCGTTCTCCCATTTTAACTGGAATGTAGTTGTGGATCCATAAGCACGCCTTGACTGGTGTTTTAAATTCACAATGTAATGTCACATTGTCTCTTTCAATGACAGAGGCATTCCTGGGATGTACAATGATTTCTGAAAGCAGAAATAACAGAGGTTACCATCATTAATGACTATCTCTTCATTTTGAAATAGATTTTTACTACTCCTAGCATCTTAACAGATATTTGATAATTTAGCAAGCAAATCAGTCGCAATTTATGAAATAAGTCAAATTTCTTGGCAGCATGTATCGATAGTCAGCATGTGTCAGCTTGAACTTTAAAGCTGACTGGTAATATTTAAATTATCATTATGGATAATCTTGTACTTAATGAATGGAATTTGTAGGTAAAACTTAATTTACCTTGGCAAAAAGCTCCTAGTGTGTAGAAGGTGACTTGAAGTAATATAAATATGTTGGTAATCATCATGGGGCGAAAATCTAACTTCTAAAGCTCAGTTTTGCGATATGAAGCCGCAGATCACAGCATCCATTTGAAGAAAATAGCTTGACATAATTATTTTGTTAAAATATACATAGTAAATCTAAATTGCAGCTGGGTATACGCATCACCAAAACCGAAACCAATTTTCGCATTCGCAGAATTGTCATCACAAGTTTTGTTTCACGTAAAATAAACTGAGTCAGCATAGGAGAAATTGTTGTACTTGTAAACAAAAAGTGGGCTTAAACATGGTTTGTTGAACCATCTTATCTGAACGTCAATACAATGACGACCATAGGAGCTGCTAAAGGATATCAGTCAGGTGAAAAAAATTGTTTGGTATTTGATTATGCTTGTTGAAATACATGTATGCTATACTTCCGGTAACTCTTTTATCTGCCAATGCGAAGCAGGTGCATGTACTAATAATTCATTAGCAACAAAGCTAATTAAAAAAACACATGCTAAGATGAAGATTAACTTAGACCGATATGATTTTATTAACAATGTGTATACGCAATACGTTATCTTAGAAGACGTTTAATGCAATCGCATCTTCTATAAATTACCTGATATTACCTCCATTATTCCTTACATTCAAAGCTAAGCAAACGTACAGGAAATTTATTCGTAATAGAATAGTTCATTCTAGTTTTACCATAACCGATTTTACCTTATGCATGCAGTTATTTGGAACCTCATAATTCAAAATTACTAGACCCATGAGTCAATTAAGGAAATTAATAACGTTATGAAAGGATTCAAACATGTGAGTTGTTGTGGTCAGGCCATGAGCAAATGGGTTTTCAGTAGTGCCCTCTAGTAACCTTTCCATTCTTAAATGGTCATTGGTCCATTATCTCCTCGTAAATGGCTGGTTCAGGGTTTGTCATTGTCATTGTAATGTTTTGGTAATGATGTCCGCCATCTTTCTTGTGCGAATTTTCGTATTTTCTCACATTATTCGTCCTCTCAATCTCTGCCATGGTAATGGGCGTGATGTAGTTGTCGTTCAATGGCATCAATATTGTTGTCAGATTATAAGGTTGACCCAAGGTTGACCTTTGCATTGAGTCTGCCCTGTTGTTTGGGACGATGGGTGATGCAGGGCTGCTGGTGGAGGGCGACGTTTTTCGGGAGGACCGACGAGACCTCGCCCTGCGTCTGTTGCAGAAAATGGTTTTTAGCATTTAGGTTTTAGCTATTTTTATTTAAAAAAGTACTTTGTCTATATTAGTTCGTCTTCTGTTTTGGTAGGCGAAATAATTGTACAATAACGATACATTAATATGAGGCTTGATGATTCAAAAAATATATAAATTGACGTATTGTCTTTCGCAATATTTATGAACAACTTGAAAGAACGTGCCATATACCCTACATGTATTTTAACACAATAATATCAAATTTACACACGATTTGGTAAAATGGTTTGATTCACTGCAATACTCCGAAGTTAGCATTGATTGCCCTGCCGTTTTTTGGTAAGGATGAAACTTCACACATTTATGAAGGCAAGCAGTGAATATTCAAAAGGTTATTGATATCTAGTCGTGAATTTAAAAACTGATTTAAAATGTAAATAATTTATTTCCTAGCTACATAGTCAGAATTCTCAACTTCTTACCTATAACAAATGATGATTGTTGTGTTTAGTAAAGATAAGCCAACAAGACCAAATGCCAGAGAAATCCACAAAATCTCTGTAAAGTAAGAAATTAAGCGATGCAATGAATTAATATTAAAGTAACTGATTTTATTGCAAATTTTTTGAATTCGTTAACCGATTACAAAACTTTGTTAAATTTAATGGAACTTGTACGCTAATAGATACATGTACATTTGTGTATTTCCATACTCACTATCTGAAAATCCACTGGTTTCATCTATATATTGAAAACAAAACTAAAATTAATAGACATTAGTATCAATGGGACAAGACGTAAAATTGTGATTATCGTTACTTTCGTCACGTTTTCGTTAATTTTCCATTTCCAAATTTATAAAGGAATTTTGACGAATTTAACTGAATGTCAAATCATATTTGACATATTAGCTTTTTCTATTAATTATTATTGTCTTGCAGTTTTCAAAAGGGTAAAATTGCAGAAAGTTTTTTTTCACAATTTGGCAAAAAACGTGTAACTTTACGTCACGAAATTTTGGTTTGATATTGACATGACAGGGTTCGATTTGATAAGTCGTGTTTACTGTTTTTTGGTGTCAGCACAGGTGGCTCCACCATGTTACTTTTACAAAAAATAATCAGAGAAAATGACATTGTAGTGTCAAAGCAAATTAGGTATTTGAAATTGTCGTGAAGACAGAATAAAACACATTTTAAGTAGTCTTTATTTCTGCTAAAACCAACAATTTTTATTTGATATGTAGTTCTGATACGTGAATGTGGTAAATAGTATGCAGAAGTTGATTTGGATAACTACACAATTTATTTGCTTATTGTGTGAAAAAGTTAAACTTGCCACTTTTAGGCGTTGCATTACTTATAGCTGTCGTTATTGGTCTCGTTGTATCCATTTCTGTAATTTCTACTGCAAATTAAAAATAAAATTTTGTGTGAAATTATATAGTGGTATGAAACTTTAAATTAAAAGAGGCTCACTGTCCTTCAGCCGCAGATTTTGAGACAAACCTTGAGGTTTTTCTTTGACATTTAAAAAAGCTGGGCTTGATTGGATTGAATCTCCTTCGTTTACGGTGAAAGTGCACACCCATGGGCCGTAATCGATTTTGTGGCCATTGTTAATCGTTATTGAACATTTATTTTTGTTTCCGGTTTTGCCATCAACGTACTTGTATCTTGTTGACATATTGATGATACTCCCATTGCGTTTCCACGAACACTTGACCGGTTGGTTAAATTCGCATTCTAGAGTTGTTGATTGACCACTTTCGATCGTGGCATTGCTTGGTTGCGTTATAATTTCATACTCTGATGTTCTCAAAATGTGAGCTGTGAGGTATAAAATATAAAGAAAAATGCATGTTTAGACTGCCCATCTTGTGCATGGGCCAAAACACAGTATTTTTCCAACTGGATTTAAAAGAAAGTTTTAACAAATTGAATATTTCTCTTTACTTTTAAAAAGGAATTTTTTCATTACCAGTCAATATGCAAACTATTAGAACGATGTTTCCAACTTCAATACCCATAGTCGATGTAACCAACTTTTTTATTAATTACTGTGAAATTTTGTCATTTTGGAAAGTGAATCCCTCCACTCTTAGCAACCTGCTTGCACAAAAACATCTTATTGAAAAGTATGGTTTTTATATGAATTTCACACATTTTCATGATTAGTATTTTTTATTCGTACCTTCACTGCTGTTATCCAGTTAATCCAATGCTAATTGCCATTTTTTTTCACAATTTCGTAGAATGTCTTTTTCTGAAAACTCACTATCAAGTTGCAGCGACGTATGAATTATGAAACCAAAATTTTGGGTTTATCAATGAGAAGTCATGATAACCACGTGGAAAGGGTTCAGGAGTCAAGGTTTGTTGTCTTAATAATAGACAAATTATTTAAAATGTTAGTTTAACAGTCTGTAGATTACGGTTATCAATTTCTGTGTTTGAATAAGCGCTTCGTATATATTTAACTAGTTTTGTATGTAAAAAAATATTTGAACTTAGATACACAACATCGTTCAAAAAAATAAGACTGAAATATGGCAATATGTCATTCTGAAAAAATTAATACACTTAATATTTAATATCGAAAAAAGTTGAAAGTTTTCCTGAATATGATTTTACAACTTTATTCATGTAAGAATAGCTTGAAATTTTTTCACAGATAATGCAATTTCGAGAGGTACTCATTTAATTTCACGCCATTTTTCAATTAACTAAGATAGATTATCATTTCTCACAGAGCATGAAGAAGTTCGACTTTTGACCACATGTTTGTCATGCTGAGTGTCATTGTAGTGAAAATGGTACTACGTGTTACAGCAAACTGCATGGCTAGCAGAAATTGTAAGTTTTCTAACCAAGAAAAATCACATTTTTACAATGATAATGCTGAAAATTGAGAAATGCCGTTTTTACAAAATACTCCAACATGGGATTGCATGTCAAACAGCATTAAGGATACTCTTGGAAAATCCAATACTGGCTAAAATTGCTATTTCTGATTTCGTTCTTTCATGTTAGTCAGGAAATATAGGCATCATTAAAAACTGTAGGAATATATTTAAATCCATTTATTGTCCGATAAACGCACTTCATAGCAAGAATAACAACACCGCAGCGTTGAAATACCGGAACAAGCCCTCTCATAGTTCTATAAGCTGACAATTATTCGCAATTATAGTAAAATCTTAATCTTAATTTAATATCCAAAGTGAAAAGTTTATTATATTACTAGATGGCAACAGGAATGGGATAGCACTAAAAATTTGAAAGAAAAATCTAAATTTAAACGCGCAATGCCAAAATAGTTCTTCAAATGCACTTCAATTTCCCTGACTTATTTTCTTCTCAGGCATAAATATTTGAATAGATTTAACTGGACTCTTCCTCATCGTCCTCCTCGTCTTTAATACCGTCGTCGTAATCATCGACGATCTGTAAATAACGTTAAAAATCAATTCTAATTGAACATTTAGGAGCCATATTTTCTTCTTTTATTAGATTCATGAGGTTGACTAATTAAGAAGCCTAAAGGAGAATTCAGAGCAAATCTGGATAAAGCAAATTTTCTTACAGTTTCGCCAAGTGCCAGCAGTCTGTTTTTGTATGTCTCCAATTTATTGTCTTGCTCAGTCAGCAGGATGAGCAAATCTTCCTGCTCCTTCTTGTAGTTGTCCAATTCAGTTTGCACGGACGATTTCTCATTTTCCAGGTGGCTTTTCTCTTCCTGGAGTCTCTGCAAAGGAACGAATTTCAAAGATTAGGTTAATACTGAACTCGTTTCCTTTTTTTGGCGCCGGAAATTTCCACTATCAGACCAGGTTTTCATTATTTGCTTTCGTGAGGCGTTCCAGCAAATCGTTTCTCTCTTGCAGTACGGAATCTCCGCTGGAATTTTCCACCACTTTGTCGCTCTGAAATTGTGAAATTGCAAGAGGGAATAGTTGACATTTTAATGTTTGTTGGGTTTCTAGCCATAGATGCAATCCGGGAATGTTTAATCATTTAATTTTAGGTATTTTGCTAGAAAGCCGAGCTGATTACCGTTTGATTACTGATATTTGCTTCGAGTTGCTTGTTACGCTCCGACAACGACACAATTTCTCTCTGTAGCTCAGCAACGAGATCAGTTAACCTCGATAACTCTGAAGAGTTTTCTGACGTTGTGGTCGTAGCGCCGTTTACCCTTAGTGACTGTAAGCATGAAACATCTTTCCATTAATGCTGAGCCAGGATAGAACACTTGGATGACATATGTGTTGTTTCGTTTTAGTTTCACCAGTGATTCCACAAGGGCATTTTTTTCAATTAAAGCTCTATTCGTAGATTCCAGTTCGATTTCCAGTGCACCTAGTCTTTCTCTGAGCTGCGTTTCACTTGCCAAAGCCTCGTTGCTTGCCGTTCCCAACTGGCTTCCTGAAAATGGTTTACAAATTGCAGCATTAGCAATCTCTCTGCTAGGTAAATATCGTGATTATCTCAAAATTGCAGTTTTATGTTAATCAAGTAGCGGTTTTCACTTTACCTCTTTGGGCTTTCAGCAGCGAGTTCTGATCCTTGAGCTGCTGAATGGTAGCGCTCATTTCATCGACTTGTGTCACGGATTTGCGGTGCTCGGTTTGAAGGTCGTCCAGCTTGGTTTTCAGCTCACCCAGTTGCTGGTCCTGCATCGTGTTGGAGAAAATGGGATTTAATCGAGGCATTCTCTTGGGTAAGCTTTCGGTGAAACGAAATTTAAAATTTTGGAAACGGTGTCTCACTTGCTCTCTAATTAGTCCCTTGTACTGCTGAAGTAGGCCATGTTCCGCCTCTGTCAAATTTGTTTCTGGCCCATTGAGCAAGGACTCGTGTGATTTCGGTGTAACCACCTTGATAATTGTGCCTAAAGTAGATTGTTTTTAGTTTAACTGGCATTAGCATGGATGTTAACAACATATTGTCCTGCCACTTATTGTCCTTTCGTAAAACTGTGATTAAATAAGAGAGGGATGCACCTTCCAGTGACTTGAAGAGCCTGCAAAACTCGTAGTCGAAGAGGATCTCGTTGGGTTCATGTTGCCTCATTTGGGGTTTGTGCGCTGCTTGACTATACGCCTCGTGCTTCGATATCAGACCCAGCTTGTCGAAAAACGTCTCCATGCCGATGCGTTTGGCGATCAGTTGGCACAAGGAGTCTCTGCAGAAGAAGTATTTGCTTTAGCATCGAAGAGGGACGGCACATGTCCTGGGTGTGATAAAACCAGTGACTTACTTGTTGAAACTTGGCACAGAATCGTCATTAAACTGTATGCAAATGCCAAAAAGAAAAGCACAGAGGCCCTGGATGAGGCACTCGTGATCATCGCCTTCCGTAAGTGCGATTTGTGACGTCAACTTGCGGATGGGCATTAAGGAATCGTCGTAGTTTGGTAAATCCGAGCAAAACGCCTAGCTTTTGAAGCTTAAAAGGATACATAAGGCACGTTGGTGGGCACACCGAGGAACTGGGAAACGGCCAACGGGCAGTTGGTCAGCCAAGTGCAGAGCAGCATGAGGAGGCCGATACGTGGCTGCGTTTTGCCGCTCTGCATCAGCATGGAGGTGAGCTGCTGCATAAGGAAGGTGGGCGTGCCACCGGCTCGATTGACAAGCTGCACACGCAAAAGGTGCTCCTTCTGGCTGGTGCTGTCCACCATGGCGTGCATCAGGGCAACTGCTACAAACCAATTGGAAAGTGGGTCTGGACTGACTAGTCCACCACACAGCAACTGACCGGCAGTGATCGTGCCCACTGGAGAAGAAAAGCAGGAATCAATTAACATTGGATTCGTCCACGTCAATCACGATTGACGTTCGGCTACCTTCAGCGGACGTGGGCAAAAGGGTCTGGACGATCTGTGCTTGACCCAGCTCGTTTTTGAACAGAAAGCACTGGAAGCAGTATAGTACCGCACATCGGAGTGGGAACGTCTGTTTCTCGTTGACCATGGACATGAGCAAAACAACAATGGCCGGCCTACATCAAAGCAAAAGTTCGCGCGGCTCTCAGAATGTACGTAAATCACCGTAAAGGAAATACAATTTAAAAAGACGAACCTCGGAGGGTTGCAGGGTGCCGCCACAGAGGCGAAATATTCCTGGTTGCCGTGGTGGCCTCTTATGACTTCAGCAACTGTGTTGATTGTCTAAAATCATATGCAAAAGCACAGTATGTTAGTGAAGTGATGTGCCGAAAATGAGGATCCGAACACTTTTCAATTCAATTCAACTCAACTCAGTACCCTACTGTCAGCAACTTAATACCATGTGGTTGGGGGTGTAGTCCATCAACCCAAATTAAGATTCTGTGGGTACCACCAAGACATCATTGTCAAATTGAATTTCTTGAAGCTTAAGGCTATCCTTTGGAAGAGAATTCCAACG
>JAQGAF010003224.1:0-18470 GCA_034687865.1 Kryphioiulus occultus
TCAATATCCTTTAAAATATAGGGACAGTGATGGCATGATCATTGGCCAAAAAAAAAGCCGTAGACTAAACTGGACGAAAAATGATGAATTTTAACCCAAAGTTTTATTTTGTGAATCAATCAAAATACCTTCAAATGGCGTTTGCTTATGAAAACTTGGGTTCTGTTTCCTGCTTGCGTAAAACTAGCAATATATTTAGCATTTTTTACATTGGGATATGCCATATTGCTGCATTTTCAGTGATTAGAATGGTCGGGGATGGTCTAGATTTCTTTAAATCGGGAGATGTTAGGGGACAAGTCAGGGAAGTGGAAAATTTCACCATCTAACAGGTGGTCTACTAGATTGGGTATTACAAATTTCATGACTTTTCAATGACTTTCATGACTGTTAATTCCTATTAGAATACTATGCCATTTCGTTACTTTGAATTGATACTGTTTGACACTCTGGTTCTGTTAACCTGTTAACCTGCAATGACCTGATATTTTATCATTGGATTAATGACCGTGTTCCGAAATGACGTCATCCGCGCGTGCGTCCGTTCCATGGTTCTGGAATCGCGATGTTCCTTAATTTAATTTAACAGTTTGGACGCTGTACGGGTATTTTAATGGGACTTATAGTGATTTAATTCGCCTCACCATTGTAATTGTCGAAGGCCGTGGGCACGTACTCCGTGGGATATCCGTTCGTGGTGTAACTGACCACCAAGCTGGTCTTTCCGATGGCTCCGTCCCCGATCAAAACGCATTTGATTCTGGCCGAACAGTCTTCGAACTGCTGAGGATTGGCGTTGGCTGTCAGCAAATTCGTGGTCTGGTCGTGGATGAGCGGTGGCATTTTGGCGTTGACTAGTCTCAGCGAACGGCCCGGTGGCTGCCGCGAAACGGACGTTTTTAATCCAAGTTATCCCCAGGCACCGTCCCAGGTGGGGAACCGTCACATCTTCTTACGGATCTGCCAAGTAAGGTGGTCGTAACATGTTTGCTCTCACTGATAGACTATGTCGCACTGGTCCCGATCTGCTGATCTCCACCAATGCACCTGATAACACCGTTTTATGAATCAGCCAGCAGAAATGCTCACTGACTGGCGTCGCCTTCTTCCACGTCACTTTGCCCTGCTTTGCCAAACAGCTGAAGTTTTTGAACTTCTGGCTTGCCTTAAAAAGTTTCGGCATGTCCCGTCACGTGACAGCGAGGAAATTGAACAGGGGCTGACAGCCAGCGCCATCTGGCTCTAGATGATGTAGTTAAATACAGGGTGTATCGAAATTTAAGTAAATACAGGTCCTTAAAAGTACTGAATGTCTCCTTGCTAGACTACCTATACTAAGTTAAATGCCGACAGCCTTTAGCTTGGCACAGGTGCAGTTTGACACCACTTTTCTTTTAATATCGTATTGTGGCATAAAGATGAATGAAGATTGAAATACGTACTGCATCCTAAAAACTACTGTTGGAAAAAAATCCTTAATCTTTCTAGAAAAATGTCCTAAACTTATAAATTGTTTGCCACCCTAGCTTGGCCATTTTTGAGTTATGTAACTTTTGAAATACTAGTGCAATGTATACACGTCGATTTATTGCGATGACAGAATCCGTAAAATATCCGCACCTAAAAATTAAGTTCAATTTTCCTTTCCATCATTTTATCTAGCATTAGTATCGTAGTTTACCACCGATTTACTTAGTTTTGTACGTTTCAATTTTAAAACCCTACTTACAATATTGACAGGGTTCCCCCAGAGATGAAATTTCCAACTTCTCTGACTATTCCAGATTTTTAAAAACAAACTTGCAGTGAAAATGCAAAAATATAGCATAGGCCAATGTAAGGAATGCTATATTTATTGGTTATATACCTGTATATTCATTATAGGAAGTAGCAAATTTAGTTTAGTTTTTAAATTGACAATTTAATCATTAATTTCTTCCACAGAATTGATTGCCATCTATTGAAATTTGTGTGTTAGTAAGTAAATAGCTATGCAAAATGTATCATTGATTTGTTGAGTTTCCTTGACGTATAATTTCCCTGATAGATTAGTTTACATTGGTTATCCAGGATTCTGTGAACTGAGGCTATTTGAAACCAAGTCCTGCAATGTAATGTGTAAGCGAGTGAACTACGCGAACACTAGTGGTTACATCAGCTTACTGAGTGAATCGCAACATCATTAAGGAATCCACACAGCCTTAAGGAAGTTGAGAGAACTTCCTAAATTCTACCTAGCGCGTTATGCATTCATTTTCCAAACTCATGAAACGTTCTTGCACGAGGCTATATTTTATTATGGAGATGATGATGTTTAACTTTACAATAGCTGATGGCCAAACATCCTCAATTCAAGAACAGGGAACTGAGGTTCGTTCGAGGCGTCTGGTGCAGATGTCCTCGTGCCAAATGTAGCATTTTATAAGCATTGTAATTTGAACACCGAGAAACGACAAGGAAATGCACAAAACGGAAACAAGTCGACCAACTGTTGGTGACCACCACAGGCCGTCCCATGAATAACTTTTCAAAACATATGCATCACCCTGCCAGACTGCTCAAAAGGCTTCTTAACACAATACGTTGTGATTTTAAACAGAGGGCACGAGGTGAGAACACTTGTTAAAACGATTGCCCCGAAGGTGTTTTGCAGGTAACTCAAAAACAGCATCTTCAACACCAGCTCTTTACTTCACCAAACCTAGTTTCTTCGCTTCAATCTCGTAAATGAGAAGACGCCACATTTTCACTACAAAAACTTCAGCTTCGTCATCTAAAACCTGAAATTGGACGCGAGTGCATGTAATGTTTCTGTTAATCAAACATTTGCATCGAACTTCGAAGCTTCCCTTACCATTTGAACATCATCGAGAATGCTTTGCGGCGTGCTGCCAGCCATTAATTTTGAACAAATGAAATCCACCAGTGTAGGTTCCTCTTCACCTATATATTCGACTATTTTCTTATTTATCCATGGTTTGATGCGCCTCTCCATTAATACCTGTTGGCAAATCATAAACTTAATAAGTGAACTCAAAATCCGGATAGCACAACAAATGCCAAAATGCCAACTTACACTATCTACAATGCCCCAATCTACTTCGTATGCAAACAGCTTATCCTTTTCTGTTGGAATTTTATCTATAAGGTTCTTGATGTGTTTGCGCTTCTCTTCCTGATTCGAACCTCCAGTTCCAGCTTGACCAATAGCCTTTTTCTCATCCTCCGAATAATCTACAATAGGTTTAGGTGATTGCCATCATGTTAACAAGCTCCCAAAAGTAATATTGTGACCATATCCGACATGGACAATCCAGAATGAAATGTTGGAAATCTTGCACTCACCAAGAGGAACCAGTTTCCGTTTCTTAGGCTGACCATCTCCACTTTCGTCTTCGTCGGTGTTGAAAACTTCTCCAACAGTCAACTTTTTCTTTCTACCTCCGCTACTGGCATTATTAGCGGACGTGGCAGTGACTACAGCACCACCACTGTTGCTGGCTGCACTGTTTCCAGAATGTGTTGGTGAAGATGGAGCTTGAAAAATAACGTCGCGTTAAGTTTGACGTTGAAGAAAAAATGTAAACCGGATTTTTGGGAATTGAGTATCATACCTAACTTGAGGCCGGAAAATCCCATTAGTTTAGGTTTTGGTTCTTCCTTCACTGGCACTGCAACTTCGTGATGGTTATTCGTTGCTTCGGCATTAAGCTTCAAATTGGTGAATGCCAACATACGTTGCTTTATGTCTTCCTTCTCCTTAGGAGTGGTTATGTCCGAAATCCCGGACAAACTGTTCTGCGTGTTGTCGTCCTCTTGCACTTTTCTGACTGGTATCTTCGGCTCGTCCGGTGAGCGGCTCCTCTGGCCACTGACAGGTCTCATTTTGTTTTCAATTCGTTCCTTGATCGGCTCCAACAACTTCACCACCGGCCTAAACCTTTCTTCGGTTTCTTTTCTGATCTGCAACAATGTAAACGACAAGAAAATATAAAGACTATCTTTATGAAGTACTTGTCGTGGATATAGTGATGGGAAAGTTGGTACCCTTTCAAGTTCTGCAGTTGGATCTGGATGACCTTCTTCCAGCAGTTTTTGCTTCAGCTCTTCTATCTCCTCCTTTTCTCGCTGCCGATCCCTATTATCATTTTCTATTTCTTTTTCCCGCTCCTTTAGTCTGCGTGAAAGCGCGCTACCCCTGGTCAAGCAAAAACAACAATTTCGAACAAGTGCCATACTGAGATGTACTGAATTGAACAGATAGCATGACGTAAATTCATTACTTGTAATATTTGCCATCATCCCGTTCGTCCTCGTAATCTTCCAGAAATTCCTTTAGTCTTTTGGCTTCTTTAATCTTTAAACAAAAAAAATCGTGGTAAGTTTTATGCAGGAATATAACTCACCCGTGAGTCGTGTACTTGTGAAGTTGTACCTCGTCGTTTCGTTTTTCTTCTTCCTTTTCTTTGTACTTCTCGTACTCGCGAACTTTTTTGCGTTCTCTGGTCTCCCAGCTTCTCAGTCGCTATGTTAAAAAATGAAATTCGGATTAGTTTAATTCTTCTATCAACATTTAAATTGAAAAAGCGACTTCGAATACTTCTTGGTAGGCCGCCTCCTTTTCCCGCAGCTTTCTCTCCAGTTTTCTACGCTCGTAAGCATCCTCTTCCTCTTCTCGTTCTCTTTCTTTGTCTTTCTCCCGTTTGTCGCGCTCATATTCTTTTTCCCTGACCCTTTCTTGCAGAGCTCTGTGGATAAAGTAACCGAAATATAGTCTTGCAAATGAGGTCTAAGATTGGTTTCTGGATTAAACAGCTCATAAAGGTCAATGCAACGTACATTTCTCGTTCTCTCGATCGCTCACGGTCTCTCGAACGATCCCTTTCATGGGACCGTGAACGCGATCGATCATAAGATCTCTCCCTTGAGCGATCCCTTTGCTGCTGCAACTCCTTGATTCTATCCGGTGTGTGGTTGTGCAGACGGTTTGACAGGCTTCCGCTGATTCCCGATAAGTTATTGGTCGTGTCACGTTCTGCTCTCCTGTCGCGCTCTCTGTCTCGATCCCGGTCGCGTCTTTCTCGGTCCTTCTCGCGCCTCTCCCGCTCCTTTTCCTTTTCTTCTTCTAGTTTCTGTAAGAAACCAAACAAGAACGAGATGCGACATCAAAAAAGATGGGAAACCACGGTTATGGCGTTGTTAACTACGTCACAAAATAGAAGACAAGCACACAGTCACAATGCGGCCTCTAAGATAGTGCAAATATGAACGATGCACTATTCACAGCCTGCCAAAAAGAGTGTCATAGTTACCCAACCCACTCTGGTGTGAAGTGATGGCCTTTCCAATCCAGGAACTGCTCGCTGATACTTCAAGGGCATTTTGTGCCAATTGTTGAAGAGGTTGCTATCGTACAAAAGCAACCGCAACAACAACCGGCCGATGGTCAGGTTTTGTCTTCTTTACTTATAACTATACGAGTTAACACCCTCAAAGCGATTCAAAATTCAAAATGAGTGAATCGAAACTATTCTGCGGCTAGATTGTATATCAATTTCATAATACGAAGCCATAAGAACAAGACTGCCACTCAATCATATATAGCACAACAGCCTTGAAGATATAGCCGACTATCCACAAAAGTGACATGCACAAAACTTGGTAACTATTTATATTTGGGATTATATGCTTGAAAGAATTGTGGCACAAAATGTGTAGATTTTAGTAAAATATGGTTACTGAAAACAAGCTCATCCAAGGTTAACCATCTTTTTTTGTATTCGCTTTCAGAAATCTTTTCCACAAATTTTGTCAAGTCGAAAACACAATTCTTCCTCGCATGTATCCGCTGAAGCAATGGGCCATGGGAAGCATGACTCAGGAGGATATGGTCCCAAAAGTTGTCATATGCTACTAACCTCCTACAGTCATCAGCCTACCCTCATGGCACCAAACTTCACAAATTGGCAAAAATATATATAGATAAAAGATCGGCATTTGGGTTGATCGTTAAAAAATCAATCAAATATTTTAAATTAAGATATGAATGAAATGCAAAGAGCTGCAACAGGCAACAGTTTTACCTCCCGTGTGCCAATTCCCAACCAGCCAACAACAACCTGTATAAGAACATGATAGGTGATAGCAATAGTAGTAGAACAATTCCAGCAATACAGTGGCAGATTCCCTGTATGCAGGGGGCTAAGGATGGATGATATCGACATGACGAACAAACACTTGTCTCCACCACCAAATACATTTCTAGCATACTAAGTTTTAGATATATTTGAGCATTGCCAGGTTTTACTCACCAATCAATGGGTGCAAGATATGGTGCATCTAAAGATAGGAAGTTGTTCGGCATTCACAGAAAAAAAATCGTGAGTGAGCGAAGAGGCAAGGTGTCGGGGTATTAACTCCATTGAAAATTAATTGCCGAGAGTAGTAAGATCTACGGAAATTTCAATTGCAACTCAACTAGCCAGAAATAGAAATAAATTAAAAACGTGCGGTCTGCTCATTTCAAAATTGAGCATGGATTATTGGAGTGAAAAGATAAGTAATTTAACGAACACGATAAAAATTCCCCGTGCCCTTGCCTCTCGCAGTGCCATTCACAATAACGATAAAAACCTTGCTTAAAATTAATTGAAAACAGAAATTAGAATGTATTAGCTTACCCTAAGAAAGCTGTCATCGACCACACTTTAATAATGAAAAAAGTGAGAAAAAAATGGCTACCAAAAAATATGAAATTCTATTAATGAACATCGTTAACAGATCATCGTCACTGAATCGGAAAATTCAATTTATCTTTTTCTGAAACGTATGAATTCGTTTAAAAATTCGTTTTAAAAAAGTACCATGTTTTTGAATTGAGAAAGTGTTGGTAGCAATGTAATACGCGTGATGCACGGTCCTTCTTAGAATCGTTGGCACACACATACACATCAACCAATTAGTACTTTAAAAATAAATGGGAAACAGTGGTATTTACTCACCCACTCCTAGGCCCTAAAACAAACAGCTACGCGCATGGGATGAGTAGTAGAGGGTGGGCGATTAGGCACCAACTCAACGATAACGCCTATTGGTTTGAGGAATTACAACAAGGCTAAGCTCAGTTTGACCTAGCCAAGGCAATTGAGACACACATACACACGTGGCATAATAAATTTAAGAGAGAATTGCAAAAAATGTGTGCGAGTGGGATCGTGTTTGGAGCAGTTGAGGAAAAGGTTGGTCAAGGAATTTGAAAATATCGTGTGTGTGCAATGAAAAGATCATTTGTTTGCCATAAAAAGCATTATTTTGTGAGGGAGAGACTTTCAGGGAGATTTATAGGGGTCTTCTCAAAAATTGATTTAAACGCAAAATAAGTATGGGTTACCTTCATCGTGTCTCGAAACTTATCGATTTCCCGATGAATCAGATTTTTTTTGTCTTCTTCGAGATCCATTTCGTCCAAATTCTGCTGAAAGGGCACAATAGCAGACATGAAATGCCAAAAAATCAGTGTTCAGGAAAAATCACTGCTACACTATAGATGAATCTGGTAACGGCTCCACTTAAATGTTGGGTCGAACTTACATCTTTTGGCTCTCGGATTTCATCCTCAACATTATTTTTCTCTTGAGTTTTCCTCTTGCGGGATTCTGGCAAAAGTTTTGAAGATGCCATTAGCTAGGGCTGCTTTTAGGGCAAATTGCAAAGTGTGGTACGGGTATGTCAAGATTACCTGATGGCGGTAACGGTCTGGTCAAGTCGTATTCATGTTCCTTCAGCAGGACTTGGATTCCAGTACGAATGATGGAGTCTTCTTTCTTAGTGTCTTCGTCGATCTCATCGTAATCGTCACGTTCAGACTCGGTGGGAGTTTTGTTGCCCGCATTATCCACTTCCTGTCGTAATTTCCGCTTGTTGGCTTTGTACTCGTCCAACTGGGCTTTTGTTTTGGCATCAACTTTAACCTGCGATCAAAGCACGTTAGCCATTCTGCTGATCATATGACAAATTCATTACACTTGTACGGTTACTTACCACGAGCTTCTTGTCAGCGATCTCCCAATCGTGGAGAATTCGGATAGCTCGAAGGGCAGATTCAGGATCACCGTATTCACAGAAACCGAATGCTGTGGGTTGTACGGCGCAAAAAAACACGCGTGCATTAGGTCACTGTACACTGATCACGGGGAATTCAAAGGGAAGCCACAATGCCGGACTCAGATTCGCACTTGAATGTGCGAATTAAACTCGGGGCCGAAGTTAACTGCAATTAACTAATATTGAAGTTAAAATTCGATCCCTAGTAAGTTGTAGCCTCGCAGATGAACATCCCCTAATGCCATGCCATAAATATCAATAATATCAATATAAAGAAAATATGCCCAACCGCATTTACCCTGAAGCTTCCCCGATGCACCCTGCACCCGTTTCCAACTAACAACAGTTCCACATTTCTGAAAAACATCATCAGAAATATTTGAATAAGTTGATCACATCGTACAGTAAATTCATTTTAATAGAAATAATTGAGACTTGCCTGTAGAATTTGTTTAACCAAATTGTCGATGGCTCGTTCAGTTATATTTCCCACAAAAACGGTAATAGTTGGTCCCTGGTTGCTAGGGTGTTGATGATGGTGGCGACGATGATCATCCTAAAGACGAATAAGATAAGCTCAGGTATGCGGCTAGTTTGTATACAAATTTAAATTTTTTCACATCCAACTATCTGATATTTTTCACATTTTCACACAATATTTCGCATTTTTATCATTGTGTATCAGCAGTTTTGAAATGATGGACTGCGCCCCACTCAATATATTGTCAAGGCAAATTTGTTACAAAAACTAGACCACAAGTGATGCACTCCAGCTTGCTTTTCTAAAACGAATTGTAATGATATAAATGCTATTAGCTAAGAGAACGCCGTAGGCGAAATGTTTTTTTTTTAAATCTGACCAGAAATTGATTTTAAGCATACTTTCGCGGGAATGATTTTTAGCCACAAAAAACCTCCTAAGAATAATCAAATTTACTGATTCGGAGTTTTACTTTTTCCGTTTTACTCTGGATTTCTTGTGAAATTCGTTTCAAATGAATACTTCACATAAGTTATGTTTCCCAAATTTTCTCATATTTCAAACAAGTTAGAACTCACATCGGCCACATCCCTGAAAGCTAGTAGATTGGCAGTTACTGCCAATAAGATGATGGTAAAAAAAAGTTCGTAAACTAACTTGAATTCTTCTCGGTAACATCGGTTTCCTGGGCTGAAGTCCACGGTGATTCATCGCCCGAGCATCCTGCATTGCCTGCATGGGAATGCCAGGCGGTAAAATCTGAATAATGAGTTGCATGATTAACAATCTCGCAATTTCTAAATTCTGAGTACGTGTACGTCCAACTGGTGCAACTTACGTGTCCCGGCATCATCCCCATAGGCATCATGGGTGCTAATGGAGAAAATAACAAGTCTTCGGGTGAAAAATTTTAGCAGACAATAGTTTTGCTAAGACCATTATGGGTTGCACTAAAAAGCAGCTGCACAAATGCAACTGCATTGAGTGCAACCCGAACTTCGCATTGGCAATGATTTTACCCATATGTGGAAAAGCGTATCCAGGAGGAATCATTCCGGGGATGGTGGGCATTCCCGGCAGTGCCATCGGATGACGAGGTGGAAATGACATCTTTTAGAAAAAGTTAAAAGTGGGTCTCGTTATCTGCAAAAAAATGTGAATGAAAAACTCAATTTAATAGCATCAGGGTGGTATATACATGTTTCAAATTCGATAGAACGAATTTCCACTATTTTGTTATTTTGATGACGTCTATTATTATGTGCGCTTGTTTACACGATGATCGTGTTCAAACTGCTTAACAAACAGCTACACATATGTTTGTATTGTTCTACAATTAAGCTGTAGGCCCCATACGAAATCTGGTGGTACACAAATGGAAAAAGACAACGCTAAGCCTATTTCGAAGAAAACAGCGTTAATATTCCATGCTGTGTTTATTCCGTAATTTTCTCTGGCCACCATAAGGAGGCAATCGATACGCTATATCTCTACCTAAAATAATGAAAATTTCTCTTACCTTTCTACAGGAAAAAAATATTTTACACTAACGGCATATAACAGCTTTTGACTCCTTCATAGTTTTAAAATGGCGATCGCGGGCTAGCCACGAGATAGTAGTCTTCTTCAATTGGTCTCGATGCTGGGTTAGGAATGAGGAATGTCCAATCCTAACTACGCAAGGTTATGAGAAACAAGGCCTCCGTAAACACCCAGGCTAGCCGATGAATCGAGTGAGTAGACTATTGCATATTAGGCGAAGATTTAACTAGCACTTGCTCCAAAGGAAATTACATCTCCAAATGCATCGAAATCAGGAATGAATGAGTTAAATTACGCAAAAAACACTCGTCGTAATTCAAGCTTATTCCTCTAGTCGGCAGATGGCACCACAAGTGTCACGCGCGCGTTCCATCATTAAATGACGTCATTAAATCTGACGTCATCGGCGCGCCATATTTGAAATTTGTATGTTTTACTGTATGGCAGTTGTAAACAGGATCATATTCATAATTTATTATTGCTTGGTTAAACATGGTAATTCATCGTGAATGTCAATAGCAGGGTTCCCCCAGAGAGAAAATGGTCAACTTCCCTGACTTTTCAAGTTTTTAACACAGATTTCCCTGACCACTGGAAATGTAAAAATCATATAATGACATTTGCCATTGTAAGGAATGCTATGTTGCTTATTATGCAGAATATTAATATAAGATAGAACACATTTTCAGATGGAAACAACAAATTTAGATTATTTTTATCTAGATAAATTTCTTGTCACCTCTTGATTTTTACATTAACCAATAATCAACTACATAAAATTTATAATTTACTTGTTGATTTTTTCTGTCTTTTTCAAAGTAAATCCATTTTCCCTGACTTTCCCCGGCCTTTTCAACTTCCCTGACAATTCCGGGTTAAAATTTCCAAGTCTGACTGTACCCTGCATAAAGTAAATGCAAAAGTCAGGCAAAATTATAATCAGCGAGATAACGTATTTTGCAAATAAAATGTTTTATTTAAGCATAAAAATCTGAGTTAGAATTGACAGTAACGTTAAAATTAACGTTGATAAATATAATATAGTAAGCTGTAGCAGTTGCATTTAAAATATACAAAAGAATTACAAAGGAAAGATTCAACAACGAAAAACAGTGAGCAAAACATGTGATTTAAAACGCCAAATTCAAATTTTCACGAATATGAAGGTTAGAAGAAAGCAGCTGGGAAATTAAAGCCAGGGCTTTGAAACATTACCAGTACACTGGTAAACAACCATAGAGTCATGTTAATCCGAACAGTTGGTTTAGCCAATCATTCCACCGCTCCAGCCTCTGCCTTAAATTTACTGGGGGCTGTTCACTCTGTTCACTATCGGTGGTTTCCAATGACTCCTCGCGGATGCAAAAGTAGCTGTTGAAAGGACTTCTGCACATTGGGCATTTGTCCAGGTGAGCAAAACACTTTCTGCAAGCACAAACGTGGCGACAAGGGAGGAGGGCTCTAGTTACGGGTCCACTTTGGCACACGATGCACAAAACGTCACTTTCAACCTCCGAAAGTCCAGGTTTAGGTTCAGCAGGACTGTCAGATTCTGCGACATCTTCATTTTTCTCGGCAGTTTCTGCGCTGGCACTTTCATCGCTCACCACGTATAGTTGCTATTCGTAGTAACAGATTTATTAAAATTAGTAGAACCAATGGCAATCATTCAGTTAATTTTCTTTATTTACCTTGAGAGTGGTTAGATGACCACTTGTCATCTTTAGGTATTGCGCCATAAGACAAGACGACATTTTGAAATGGTCATCGCGAATATGAATGATATTTATCATAGCTCCCTAAAATGACAAGAAGAAACAGATGTACAACATATTTTGTAACCTTAAGGGTATCAACGTCAATTGAACGAAAAATACCACTTCATGGCTGTCATCACCATTTTCATCCTGACGCATCAAAATGACTACCAAAGGATATTTGACACGAGGGGAAATTCCTAGATCTTCAGGTTTAATTCCAGTTGAGTGGGATACCTGCACCTCCAAATCCTTACATTGTGAATGGCTGTAAATATAAGGTCAAACTAACCTATACTAACAGAAAAAACTCAATGGAGAAGCCATTTTGTGGGGAATGCCATCCATATTATTATAAAAACAAATTAAAATATACTGTTGTAAAGCTCCTAGTTGTAGACAACTGTCTTTTAAGAAGTTCTGCGACATGACCATTTCTCTGAACACTACCCAAGGTGCATTCAGGGCGGGGTGGAGCTCGGAAATATCGATTCCCCACACATCTTGGATAATCCACGACACTTGACTAGACACCGTACAGATCACATCTGATGAACATGTCAACAGTTGATTATTTTAGGCAATTATCAATCGAGAGAAATTGTTGCAAACAAATCCCCAAACACACCGTTTATAATGGCCTGGGAATCTCCTGAGGTTTTAAAACTAAACACAAACGGATTGCAGACTTTAATCATCGGCAAGGGTTGAACTGCTGCTCGAGGACTGAAAGTTACAGATGTCATCCTGAATTCTTCACTGTGTAACCTTGAGAAATAATATCAATATCATGAGCTTGAACAATTATTGGAGCTTGCAGCTGTACGTTTGTGACATATTACTCGAAGTCACCTATTTCATCAGATAAACTGACAGCAAACTTACCTTAAAATGAACACCACCATAACACAAAAGACAGAAAACACGATTAGCACCGAGAAAACATTAGAAACTTCCACAATTGAAATTAGCATGGTGGTAAGCACCATGTCTACTATTCAAATGATGTTGACCAAACAAGATCCTTAGATTTATACTAACGATGACGTGTAACAGCGAGCATTTCTATCTGAAAGTTAGGCGATAACGATCTGTTTGGAAGCGTTCGCCTTTTATGTTATCAAATAATTGCTCATTTTTAGTTTGTTTACACTGCGAAAGCCAAAATACCAAACACTTTTTAATTTATTTATTTTTTGGTTCATATATTTACTCATAGATGGCGCCAGCGCTCCAAATCGCGGAAAATCCAGTGCCGAACGTAGTCGGATTCGCCATTTCTTCTTTTCGCTGTGTTCGAAATTAGTAGGCCTACTGTTCGAAATCGTTTTTACTAAAAACAATTGACAAGAGCAAGATGGTTTGCGAAAAATGTAAGTTTAACACATTCAGTTTGTTAATGAGTTACACTGGCTTTCAGTCATGTTCAAGAGCATTATCTAACAACAATTGGAATGGTTTTCAGGTGAGAAAAAGCTGGGAAAGGTGATCACTCCTGATCCATGGAAAGCAGGGGCCAGGAATACTATCGGTTAGTTCGTTATATGCTGTATTTTGTCTTTTGCTTATTAGTGATGGGGGAGTCCAGTTGTTCTTCGGAAATGTGGTTCATCTGCAGCAGGCCAATGGTATGAGTGATCTAACGATAACATGGCTCTGGGCCAATCTGGCCAAATAAAGGCTTCTTATGAGCATTATTGTAGCATTAGTTATGAAATTTATCAATTTCCTTAACAGCCTAGCAGATTATCGTTATTGTCGCCCTAGTGCAAAGGTGTGGAGTTATTGCTGCGTTATTGCTCCAGCAGCCCCATAGTGGCTTATAAGTTACAAGTAAATGTAATTGAATTCCAGGTGTTGTGTACCACAAAGCCATTTCTGTTATCAATTTCCTTGTAACTTGTAGCGGATTTCCTACAGTTGATCGGAGAAAAGTGGTAGTCAACGTCGATACGTGGTTTCTGCATCCAAGGCAATATCAACAGCCATGACAGCTACATGTACCGTTCACTTTAACTGATCGAACCCCACGTTTATTTCGTAACTAACATTAATAGACAAACGCTTCAAATGCTGACTAACATGTAATGTAGGCTTATAAGTTTCCAGTTAGGCTACCTGTAGGAAATTCACTACCAAGTTATAACAAAATTGCCAATAGTAGTACATCTATATAAAAGCATGACTATTAGCAATTTCCTTATACTGTAACTTGAAATTTGAATATTAAATTTTAAATATTTAAAATTAAGTATTAAACTTGTACTTTTATGACGTCACTTGTCAGAATTAACTAATTAATGAAAAGCTCTTTGTTATCATTGGTAGAGCACCAAACTTGTGCACTTATACTTGTATGTGGAATGGGGTTCTGTAGGGCTAGTCTGCAATTTCTCAGAACTTAATATTTCCCAGAATCCTAGCTAACGAAAATTTTGATGTTTCAGAGGGTGGTGGCAGGAAGGTCAACGAAAATAAAGCCCTGACTTCTTCCAAGGCTAGGTTCTCCCCGTATGCCACTTTCCAGACATGTCGCATATGTCGAACCAAAGTTCACCAAGTCGGATCCCACTATTGCCAGGCTTGTGCTTATAAAAAGGGTGAGTAGAACGGTTTTATTGTCTTCATTAGCAATTTTGAACATACCTGAGCCCCATTTCATAAAACGTGAGGAATGAAATGTGCACCTCAAGGGTGATGGGACCCTGAATGATGAAGTGATAATACCATATTACTACGTTATCAACCAGGTTCCCATAAACCCATGAGGTGCACATTTCACTCCTAATCCCCAATTCTTCACTCATCAAGTTCTTTAAAATATGACCATCTTTACCCATTTTGGCTTAAACCATGTTTACATGCACATTAGGCCTGATGCCTTCTGGGATGCCAAAACCTCGGGGCTGGTCTCCCAGAGTTTCTTTTATCCCAAACTGCAACAGGCCTAACGTAGCTTAAAGCCTGCATGTAAGCAGAGCATTACACTAATGAATGCAAACAGCTGTGGTGAGATATGCTGTACATGGATGATTTTGCACCCAGCGTTTCTTACCACTTATTGAATCCCTGTTCCTTTATTAGGCATATGTGCCATGTGTGGTAAGAAGATCATTGACACCAAAAACTATAAACAATCGTCTACCTGAGCAGCTCAAATTGGGTTCAATATTCCAATGATGCAGTTTGAACCCTCGACTTTGTACACATGAACATTTTTGCGATTGAACATTGAAGACAATTTGCCTCAGCAGATTTTATTCTGTTTGTGGTACTGATTTCTTGGTGTAATCGCTCACACCCAGGAATGTGCTGTTCAAGTAATGTCTAGTGTCAACAGTCCCGGTCACCTAAAATGGAAACATCTGAGCCGTTTTGTCAATCCTGTCATTCCTGGTTAGGACTACATGTACATAATGTAATTGAAATTCACCTTGTTTTGTCTATTGTTCTTGCAAAAAACACCATATTATAAAATTATGGGGAAAAATACTGTTTGGCTGTTTTTTATCATCTGTAGGCCTACCGTACAGTTAGTTCTGCTGCACTAAGTAATAGGCTTTGATTGCTAGAAGTTAGTTTTCACAAAATGACTGAATTGTAACTAATATGCTGAGAAACAATTCAAGTGTGGATATGTTCCCTCTTACTCCATCGTCTTTTACACATTCTCAGGGAGCCATTACCTGTTTTTTGCTTGAAAATTTCATTTCCACTGTTCGTTCGGAAAATAATGTATTATTGAGTCTAGTGGAAAAACTGGAAATCGACGTGCTGTTACAGTCACATGTGCCTTAGGAAGGCAATACATTACTCAAAAATCCACTAAAGTGTGATGAAAACCCTTATTTGATATCGTTTGAAAGTGCGTATAATGCTTTTCTAATTTACTCGTGGATACTCCTTGAATAACATGACAATATCGATTTCTTCATTTCTTCTACTGAGAAATTACAAGTTCACTGACATTTAGAAGTTGAGGACGTTGATACTACATGGTGTTAACATCATGCACATTTACTGGGGGTTATTTTTAGGCACTGGTGCTGCACGCTTTGCTCGTGTAAAATTTTTTCCACTTTCTCAATCGTATATTGTATACTCTTAGACGTCATGAAATCTTTCCAATCAGACTGGCGATCTTAACGTTACACTTCATAACACCCTCATGACTATTTTTTAAACGGAAGCATTATACAGATGCCATAATTAAGGGGGAATTAAAACCTCTGTGATGTTCCGTAGTAGGGTGCGACCATATCTGTATCTTTCCATAAGATTCGCTGAGGACATGCACACTTTCAAAACCAAATTAAAGTTTAAAAAACAAATTTAACAAACAACGTTTTGAAACATGAAAATGAAATTAAAATTTAGATTTTAAAGCAGATTCAGCCGAAAACAATATGAAAAAAACGGCATTGAGGGTTTTAATTCAAGTTGGGGAAAACTGCTGATATTTTATAAATATAAATTTCTATTATTGGCAGTCAAGGGCTTATCACCCTGTTTACTTTTTGCGAAATTTATCCACCAAAATATTTTTCACTGTATCGTCTTCCAGCATTTGTTTGTCAGTTTCTCTTCAATTGACCTATTTCATAATGTGTTATTCTTTCTGAAAGTAGTAGGTATCTGACGTACGTGTTGTTTTCAGCGTTCGCATTTAGCACATACATGTATATGTCAACCAGTAGCGTTTTTTACTGGCTTAGTATTTCACGTCCCAGATTGTTAAACCATTTCTGGTCCAAACAAACCAAAACTTGGTCATATCAGAAGAAGCTAACTTTTTAGTTCTCCCACCCGACCCAAACGAGAACATGTAAATGTGGTCACGTAGCCAGAGCTTTATCTCCAATATTAGTGCTGAAGTAGCCCCATCTTTTTTTCCCCTATACTGAAAATTAGGCCAAGAAGTGGGTACAACGCGTATTTACGTGCAGCTTTCATGGCCGTAGCCTTGGCATCCGCTATTTGGTGATGTTCAACAGTCGGACATATTTTCAACTATTTGTGTGTAGGGTTATTGCTTTTTTGTTGACAACAAGGCCTTTGCTATATGCTTTTAACTACAACGCCTACCTTCCGATAATTGCTTAAGGTTAAAACGAAAATACTTTCACCACAATTTTTAGAAGAAAACAAAAATGAGACTGCATTTGGTTGATACCCTACTAAGACAGGGTTCATACCGTCAGGGAAAGTCTGGAAAATGAAATGTGGTCAAGGGAAGTCAGGGAAAACAATCATCACATTTTAAAGCTTTCTCGGAAAATTTTCCTAGACATGAAATTTTCCGAGATTTTCAGCTCCCCTGACATTTCCAGGTTTTAAAACGAATTTCCCTGACCACCAAGAATTCAAAAATACTACCTACTCTATGACAATGCAAGGGATTCTACATTCATTGCTATCATACATAAACAATCTACAATATACATAAATTTTCATAAGTAAACAACAAATTTAGATTATTCTTTTTAAACTGACAACTTCTTTATTAATTTCTTTCACATTTTTCATTTTTACATAATATTGCATTAACAAATAACTAGCCATGTCATACATGTATGTATCATTGATTTCTTGAATTTCCCTCGCGTCTTCAAAGCAAATCCAGTTTTTTAATTGACTTTCACAGTATTTCAATTCCCCTGATAATTTCATAACTTTCCCAGGCCATTTCAAATTCCATGACATTCCATGCCATTTCAATTTCTTGATTTTTCCAGGCCATTTCATTTTCCCTGACAATTTCATGACTTTTCCAGGCTTGAGGGAACCCTGTTTTCATAATAAAGTGTTCAATTGCATAACAACTTTCCAACCCCAACAAAGATAAGCAAATACAGCGCGATAATTATGCTAATCATTGAATTTCGCAAGAGTAGTTCGACTTCTTTCTCGAAAACATCAGCTGATTAGCTCGAAAACATTTACATCACCGAATGACACACAGGACGTCGCCATTGTACGAGCGCATCATTCGCAATTTGGTATTGAATAAAAGCTTGAAAGTGATGTTTTTATTCATTGGAGTGTTATTGAAGCCCACTCGCAATTTGGTATTGAAATATTCATTGGGGTGTTATTAAAGCCCACTGGCATCCATTGCCCAATTTTCTCTGGCAGTTTGATGTACCCAGATGCCAATAGCACGGTTCAGGCAAATAACACGTAGGCCAACCTAAATGACCTTAAAAAAAGTTGACGAAAGTACAAAGTTCATAGTGGAAAAGAAAACAAGAGTTTGCACTAGGGAGGATTGGTGTGAGGTGGTTTTGAACCCCGAAAAAAGCATTGACTCATTTGACCTCCCCGCCCCTCATTGGCGATTGGTCGGCGGACGCACGCCCTCGTCACCAGCTGTTGTTCGACGCTTACGCGCGAACTCGTTCCAAATTTCTCAGGAAGAATTCTTCTGTTCGCAACTTCGCATTCGAAAAATTTGGTATTTTGGAACGTATCGAATTTACACTGAATTTTTGCCGAAATTCGTGGCGTTTCCGTTTACCCTGGTGCATTTCGTGAGTCTGAAGCGTGCGTTGTTACGTGCCTGTAGAAACTGCTGTTCTCGGTGAGTT
>JAQGAF010003225.1:0-18467 GCA_034687865.1 Kryphioiulus occultus
TTCAAGGAACTTCCAAGCGACTTTCAAGGAACTTCCAAGCGACTTTCAAGGAACTTCCAAGCGACTTTCAAGGAACTTCCAAGCGACTTTCAAGGAACTTCCAAGCGACTTTCAAGGAACTTCCAAGCGACTTTCAAGGAACTATCAAGCGACTTTCAAGGAACTCTCAAGCGACTTCAATGGAACTTGAATCGACCTTATGGACCTTCAAGCGACCTCGTCGACTTCACGCGTAACTTCAAACGACTTAATAGTTCATGGAGTTTAACCCGAGTCCATAGTTTCAAGTGACCACTGCAGTCATTGAAGTCCGAAAAACTCCCTCAAGTCCGGAGCCAGGTTTGCACAATTTCAGAGCTACATGTACTAAGCTCAATTGAACAAACGTCGACGTTTGGCACCCAAGAGTTTCAAAGGTTGGTCGCGGCTTCACATTTTCTGCTTAGATGCGCAATACAATTGAATGGAACTTCAGAGCGAAAAGTGAAGCCTTATTGGAAAACCATTTTCTAGTGCATCAGTGCACTATGGATTTTTACGTGTTCACTCGTTGGATGCCGGGATACTTCCGGAAAATATGCTCGAAACAAAGATGTTTTGGAGCGGTTTAATTAGCACGCTCGATCGCCCGTTCCAAAATAGAAAAAAAGCACGAAACGAAAAACTGGTTGGAAAAATGCAGCCAAATTAGGCACGTTCACGGTCCACCGAACCATTTGTTCATATTTCGGGTTTTTACTGACGAGGCCTAATTAAAACCGCATTAATTCTCGAACGTTACAAACGTTCCAAAAAAATCTGAAAATGGAACAAATTCTTACCCTGCCGTAGTCGCGCATACAAGGCAAAGGACACTTACCTGGAAATAGAAAAAAAAACCCGAGTTAATTAGTTTTCAACGACCATCTGGTTCACGATTTAACTTATTAGATTAGGCGAGGTCATTAAAACGACATCAGAAACACTAATTACGAAGTAATTAGGGGAGGGGAGAACCGCCTTATCGATTGTCGTTTCCGGAAAGGCGCTTGAGGGATTTCCCCCAAGGAGATAAATCCCAACCGTCACAAATCCCAACCGCTATAGCCCTATGGGTCCATGTACAAAAACGGATGAAAAAGACAGGCTTACGCTGGCTTATTTAAAATACGATAACTGGATTTTGATTAACCGTAGCCATAAATCTGTCCACGTGTTCAATTGGAACATGCAGGGTGGTCAGGAAGTCTATCGGTTCTACTTCACACAAATATTAGAATTTTGTGACGATTTAGTATATGCTAAAATGTGTTTCTGGATGACAAAATCTTCACTCGTCAAGGTAGGGTTTATTTGGAGGGTAGGATTATTTGTAGAATAAATCCAGTACTAATTCCAAGTTACATGCACACCACGTTATCATTCTTAATTTAATCAGAAATTTATTGTTTTAATGGCGCCGAACGTTGCAGGAGCTCGTACTTAGCGCTAAGTTATTGTCAATTTGGTGTTAATTACTCTATCTCGTTTCTCATTAATCTTTGTGAATTAAGGGATGCAAAGTCCAAGTTTGGGTAATTTATATTTCTTGTTTAATTAAAAAATAAATTAAGTTGGCGAATATCTATCACCTTTCAAATTCTCGATTCTACGTTACTTTATTTTTTCATAAATAAACCGAGGAATTCACAACGTAATTTCGCAGTAATAATAATTTCTTATAATATAATTCCCAATTTAAGTGAAATCCCTTATCATAGGCAATCACCGCTAGCACCTAAGCCTGCAATGATTGCTTGCTAACGAAATTTTCATAACATTTTCTACAGCTGATCTATTACATTTTCCTAACTTAATTTAACATTTTTTCCCCAAAAGCACAGCAGTGTGACGTCACATATGAGTATTTCGTAAACGTAATTTTTTTGTAGCATACCCTGCAATACATACATATATTTCAACACAGATTGCGACGTGTTTCGCACAAAGTTAACAATTCCTAGTCAGGTTCATTCATCTTATGGTATAGGTAACACATTTAAACCAATGATTTGCTATTCAATAGTGCCTGATGTATTTGGTATTGTGAATTCCCTGATTTTTCCCTGACTTTAGAGAAAATCATGCCTATGATGCTGCACCCTACGACCATAACAGACCCAGCAGAAAACAAATTCAAACCATTTTTTACAGGAGATAGGATATATACTGACATAAGGAAACAGCAAACTTAGATGATTCTGATTTTATTTTTAAAAACATCCACAATTTCTTTTTAAATTTCTCCCAAAGAATTACTTGGTTTCACTTGGTTGTTTCTGTTAATCAATAAAAATGCATTATTGATTTGTTGAATTTCCCTAATTTCTTCTAGGTAAATCCATTTTCCTTTGCAATTTGAGGTCTCCCACGCTTTCTAGGTTTGGAGGAACCCTGCATGATAAAAGGGTGTATACTGGGTTTTGTGTAGCCATGGTAATTCCATGAATTTGTCATGAGTTCAAAACAATTTCCATGCCTATTACAATATGGGACCATTCAAGTTTTAAGTCATCAATAAATAGCGATTCTCAGAAACATTCTCTACCAAAATGATTACATGATTATTGGCCAAAAAACGTCATCGGCGAATATTTATTTATAAACTGGATGATGAATTTTAACATTAATTTTATTTTCTGAATCAATCAAAGAAAAAAATTCCATGAACCTGCTGCAAATTTCATGACTTTTCCATGACTTACATGACCTGGATTTCATTTCATGACTTTTCCATGACTTCCATGACCTGAATTTCATTTCATGACTTTTCCATGCCCTTAATTTCATTTCATGACTTCCAAGGCCTGAATTTCATTTCATGACTTCCATGACCTGAATTTCATTTCATGACTTCCATGACCTGAATTTCATTTCATGACTTCCATGGCCTGAATTTCATTGCATGACTTCCATGACCTGCATTTCATTTCATGACTTTTCTATGCTTTCCATGGTCGGTAGACACCCTCCGTGCCCAACTACATGTGCATGACGAGTTTCTCGCAGCGCCCGCCAGGTAGCAGCACCGAGGGCCTCTTCTTAAGGTGCCACCAGTTATAGTGTACACCATGACGCAAAAGCATGGACTTTTGGAACACCTAGAGGTCATTAGGCCTAGGCGAATAGGTGGAGCGTGCTAGCAATCTGGCAGAGCGACTAATCAATCATTCGTGAGCGAACGTTCGGACTCGCCAGTTCGTGTTTGGCGCATTTCCCAGCAGAGAAATTACCAGTCGGCTGGGATTCCGGCTCATATTGGGAAATGATGCGCACAAGTGCGAATATATTAATTACGGCGCTCGTGCTTGGGGGTGGGGGGGGAGTAGACCGGACGTCCCCCAGAGGGCGCAACGGTGTAATTAGGCGCCAAAGGTGCTTCGGAACGCCATTTGGGAAATTAAAAACGGGTATTTAATTCGAGCAGCAACGGCGCTACGAGTGCTCGACGCTGATGGAATCGCTTGGCATTTATCAACGGTAGTAGGTAGTGAAGCAAATCACAGCGCCATCAGTGGTCAGTTAGGAGCATCTGCAGCCCAAGCGCCATCTGGCGGATCTGGAAGCCAGCGCCATCTATGGTGCATTTTGAGTAGTGTACAACCGTTGCATGGGCCAACTGCATGGATGGGTAAATTAACAAGATGGAAATTTCAGTATTTCATCGATAAATTCGTTCAAATTGGAAAATGGTGGTTAAACTATGAAATTTAGGTTTTCTAAGCTTTTTTTGAATATGGAATATACACCACACAAGATATACGTGCATTTCAATTGCATTGTGTAATGCATTACGAATTGCAAGATACTCGTGTGCATGTAATGCAAATGCAATGGTCGTTGTTATCACAGCACGATATACGTATTGTAATGTAAACGAAAATGCATTTCACTGTTGCATTTTACTTACTTTTAATGTATATTTTACGATTATTTGAAACTACATACAGTACTTACAAACGTTTTATGTGTGTTGAATTGAATTGAATGAAACTGATGTACTTTTGAATTTTAAACTATTTCACTGCCAGTTCTAATTTATTTGTTGAATATTTTAGGTGTTTTTTAAATTCATAATTGGGATTTTTTCAAACCTTGAAATTATGCAATATATAGCAAAGCTTTCGACATTTTACAATGCATGGAATATAAATTGCAAAAATCCATTCTTCAATTCAAACAGAATACATTGCACTAAGCATTACACAACATATTCCTTTACAGTGTGCATTAATGCATTCTTCAATTCAAACTGAATACATTGCAATTATTTCATTGCCAGATCTAATTTATTTATTGAATATTTAGGAGTTTTTTAAATTCATGATTGGGATTTTTTCAAATCTTGAAATTATGAAATATACCAATGCTTTTGATATTTTACAATGCATGGAATATAAATTTTAAAATCCATTCTTTAACTCGAACAGAACACATTACACAATGCATTACAAAACATTCTTCAATGCACACGAACTAAGCTTACATTACCGTGTGCATTAATGCATTCTTCCATTCAAACAGTATACATCACAGTGTGCATTACACAGAACATTCTTCAATGCACACGAACTAAGCTTACATTACAGTGAGCATTAAACAATACATTGCAATATGCATTCCATAATGCATTACAAACTGCTAGAAACACTTTAAAAAGCATTCGGAAATGCATTTTCAAATATATTTGTCAAAGCAGTTTGAAACCAAATTTGTCTCAATCTAATGGATGTCTTATACAAGCATTTCAAAACGATTTACCACTACATGTGGGACGTTTTGGTAAGTCCAGTATATTCTTTGAAAACTTTATAGTAAATTCATGAATTTCTTGGAAAACTAACCAACGTATAAAGAACTGTGGGGAAATGAAGTTTTCGAACATATTAAGAGAGCTAAAGTTATATTGCAGAATTTTTTATTCACCGTATATGCGAATAGGTTGAATTTCCCTGACTTATTCAAAGTGAATCCATTTCCCTGACAATTCCAGGGTTCCCTGGCCAGGAATGTTATTTTTGACCCTTTTGTAATGAGTGTAAATTAATTCACGAAGACGACTCGAGGGTCCTAAAGGTTCCAAGAACATGCCTGAACTCTGACCCTTGAAGAAAAGCCTCGAATCACTCAATTACAGTAATGACTGCAAATAGGATAATTATAGGACGGTACATGTAGCAGAAAAGTTAAAAATGCGAAAGCTTTTTCCACACAAATTGATTACATAGTCCCAAAATCACCACCAAAAACTTATAGCTACATGAATGATTAGTTAAACCAGTAAATCAATACGTCAAAAAACGTAATTTAGCCTGAAAAATCGAACAAAGAACTACACAGCATGCAGCAGCCCAGAAAAACCAACCAAATCCATCATTACACCTTATGGCAAAGGGGGACATGAGGGTGCCTTATTGGGTGACCTGCCACATTTGACCTCATGGTTTTGATTTATGAAAACCACTTGCAAGATTAATACGCGACCCCAGAGGGTGTCTTGGAAGCCAAGAGGACCCCAAGACCTTCGGCTTTCTAAGAAACACCACATTTATAAATATGTGTTCTTTTGGATTCGATGACATGCTGACTACTAGTTGCTTAGAAAAATGGTTCCAGAGTATCCAGGGTAATATTCTCATTGCAAGATCTCTATTAATGATTTAATCTTAATTCGTATCATGACTTGCCAAATAAATTTTCACATAAGGAAAATTAAGGATATTATCCCACAATTAAGTTAAAAGTATATAGTAGTATTAATAATAAATTAATACATCAAAAAAGAATGAAAAGAAAGGAACTGTTGAAGAAGACTTTGTAAAACCTAGATTTTAAATGACATTTTCATACAAAAATGGTTATTAATTTGAAAAATATAGGAATGTAATTGGCGAAACTTTCACAAACACAGGATCCCAATTGATGAATTTTATACACATTTCTCAAAAAATGATTAATAAATATTAATTGGGGTAACCATGGGCGAAATGTTTTGAAAAAGATGGATTTTTAAGCTCCATGATACCTCAAAAATATTGAGAATTGGAACGTAGGCGAAATTTTTGACAAACTACCTAATTTATATATTTACAGCATACTATATCTCCTTAATCCATTTTTCAGAATTATTAATAACAAACGTTATTTTGAGAGTATTAAAAAACTAGACCACTAATAACGACTACAAGCACAAACTAATAAAAGGTTGACACTAAAAACTTTCAGGTTCCTATTCAAATTCCCTGAACTTTCCAAGTTTTCCAGGTCGAGTGTGTTATACCCTTAATTTTCCGGGTTGAATATAAAATTTCCTGAGGTTTCCAGGTTTATTTATACCATATTTGGCCAATGTGTAGCCCCCAAAAAACACTTTTGTCAACATTTCTGATCAAGAAAAAGCGGCAGTGCTTTTATGAGACTTCTTCGCAAATTAAATTGGAAGGAATCTATAAATAAGCTCATTAAATTTATTTTTTAAAAAAACATTCATGGACATTCCACCGTCAAATATAACGTTATAAAGCTGCAGGTTGCCTTTAAGAGATGATTAAGAAAACGATCAGCCCTTCCTTCTTTAATGAGCTGACGTTCATCTGAATCGGCATTTTCAAATTCATCGTTTTAAATGACAAACTGTTTTTTATGTCGTTGCAATTTAATGGGGCTCGTATAAACCAAAAAAAATATTGGATAAAAACAAGTTCGTTTGACTATGTAGCTACACGATAGCAAGACAAGTTGTACGAAAATTTGTCAAGTCATATTGAGGTAAGGGGCTGTGCATAAACAACGTCCATCCACAAGTCGACTTTGGACCCCAGCCCCCATTCTAATCCATTTTACCCCTCCTCCATCATTGGGACATACTATTTCAGCAGAAACACATGTACTAGACATTACGCCTTGGTGCAAATGTGTACAAAACATTTATACAGTGTATTTCAGTCTGGTAAACAAGGATGATACCTGTCCTAAATGTCACATCCCACATGCAAAGAAATTTATTTTAAAATTAAATGCGTACATATAGCTAAATGCACTTGGCAATTCCCTGACTTTTGCATGAAAATTTGAAATTTCCCCGACTTTTGCATGAAATTTATTATTTCCCCGACTTTTGCATTAAAATTTTAAATTTTTATGACTTGCATAAAAATTTAAAATTTCCCTGACTTTTGCATGAAAATTTGAAGTTGCCCTGACTTTTGCATGAAAATGCGAAATTTCCATGACATTTTCAAGAAAATTTGAAATTTCCCTGACATTTGCTTGATATTTCCCTGACGTTTGCATGAAAATTTGAAATTTCCCCGACGCTTGCATGAAAATTTGAAATTTCCCAGACTTTTGCATGCAAATTTTAAATTTTCCCGCCCTTTGCATGAACATTTGAAATTTCCCTGACCTTTGCATGAAAATGCAAAATTTCCCCGACTTTTGCATGCAAATTTGAAATTCCTCCGATTTTTTCATGCACATTTGAAATTTCCCTGACCTTTGCTTGACAATTTGAAATTTTCCTGACCTGTGCATGAAAATTTAAAATTTCCCTGAAATTGCCCTGGCCTTTGCATAAAAATTTGAAATTGCCCTGGCCTTTGCATGAAAATTTGAAATTTCCCTGTCTTTTGCATGAACATTTGAAATTTCCCTGACCTTTGCATGACAATTTTAAATTTTCCTGACCTTTGCATGAAAATTTGAAATTTCCGTGACTTATGCATGAAAATTTTAAATTTCCCTGTCTTTTGCATGAAAATTTGAAATTTCCGTGACTTATGCATGTAAATTTCAAATTTCCCTGACTTTTCCAGGTTGTTCCAACTTCTGACTTTTCCGTGTTTTCCAGGTCAGTGGAAACCCTGTATTTTTTTTTTGCTTTTTTATTTCGTTTTTTCTTCTTTTCGGTTATAACCTAAACTAAACCTTCGAGACAATATAAGAAGCTCACTTTCTCATTATGTCTATGGCGGAGCAGGGCATGATACAGAACAACCACAACATAAGTACAAGCTGTTTGACCCTACCATGAACGTCTTTTTTGCAAGCCGCTTGCTATACGTTGAAAAACAAGGGCATTTTGCACATCCACAGTCTGGGATTGAATTGAAGATTTCCCATGCGAAAAGCCCCAACATTGTTCAACATGCCAAATCATGCTTCAACCTACAAAACTATCCTTCATTGGCCAATTGCACGTCTGGCGAGAAACACTTAACGAGTGCAACCTTTAGCCCACCTCAATAAAACGGATATGTTAGCACGCGTTGCTGCAAAACCCAACTCGCCCGAAGCCGTGAAAACGAGCTATCGATTGGCGAAATTCCGCCTTCAAAATAAGTTTAAAGGTGAGGAAAATGCATTGGCTCTCAAACAACTTATTCGTGGCAGAAGGCGATTCCAGACGCTCGGATGAGGGATTTAACCCAGTTTTCTCCACCACGTTCGTGCTCAGGGGCCGTCCATAAAGGTCGTCAGGTAAGAAGGATGCACTACGGTATATGCCCTGCTCCAAATGTGCACGTAATGTTTGCATTTCAACTCTACTTATCCACTATACAAGAATGGCACTTGTCCCAACTGCTCGAATTTATCCTGTTTATATTGTTTTCTGTATTGTCCACTATACAAGAATGTCACCTGTACTAACTGTCAAAATGAATCCCGTTTTTATTGTGTATTTTCGTTTTTATTGCTTTTATTCTGTTTTGGTACTTAGTGTTTTTAGCTGCCCCTAACCACCATGCAATCACTGCCAGCCTACAAGTAGCTAGGAGAAGCCCACTTTCTCATAGTGTCTATGCTGGAGCAGGCCATATACCGTAGTGTAACATTATTTTTCCTTTTTTAATTTTGCCTTATAAGTAACTTAAATATTTAGACTTTCAACACCTTCGGATCCCCTACGCTTTTAATGTTATTACTTTGGAAGCTGTCATCAAAATCAAGTAAACCATGTGTTTAACATTTTTTGGCTAACTTTTTCCAGTTAAAAATATTGGCATGGGAGAGTGTATTATGTCATCAAAACAACACGTAAACCACGTGTTTAGAATATTTTTTTTGTCTTCTGCTAACTTTTTTCAAATAAATCGGCACGGGACCGTGCATTAACGTCATAAAATACATGTAAACCATAAGTATGTCATGTTTTTTGGCTAACTTTATCCAAATGTCATCAAAAACATGTAAACCATATGTTTACCATGTCTTGGCTAACTTTTCCAAATACAAATTTCGGCCATGGAGAGTGAATTATGTCATCAAAACAACAATTAAACCACGAATTTAGCACGCTTTTTTTGTTTTCTGCTAACATTTTCCAGATAAATCGGCATGAGAGCGTGTCATAAAAGCATGTAAACACGTGTTTGACATGGACATCCTAAATGGACAGCCCCTAATAGAGCACAAACTTTGAACACATTTTGCATATTTTTAACTAAGTTTTTGCACTAACTCATTGTGTTTTTTGTTTTTTGTTTTTGAGACACGATTAAGGAACGAAACTGCTTTCGATGAAGTGGACCATAAATGGCGAGTTACCCCCAAAATCCCAGTTAAAACCTTAATTAAATTTCATTCTCACGTTTATTCAAATCTCCAATTATCCGAATTGTTGCAAATTGCGGGCACATAATAGAGCCATTTAACTGCCTGCCTTGGGTTACATGCATCTTAACTTAAACGGTGCATTTAATGGGGTTCAGACGGTGTTAAACAAGAAATAATTGCGCCAATCCAACTCATAATTGACTCGCCAACCATCTTGCTGCCTTTTCAAACGACGGTTATTAATTTTATGGCTCCAACTGCACCCAAATTTGAAATTTTAATTCGCCTAATTGCCTAGTTTGCCCAAAACGACTTCGCGTTAGATGAAGACCTGTAATAAACGTGAATTTTTTTCAGAAAACCTTGAAAATGCGCCAGTTTTAGGCGATGTCAGTGTACCTGCCCAAACCCCTGAAGCAGGTAAAGTCAGTGTGAGTTTGAGATGACCATAAACATTTTCCTGAAAAAAAAAAAATTCGGAGTATATTTTCGCCTTAAAATTATCAAAACCGCTAAATGCATTTAGCTCCATGTATAGAATGGGCCTTTCGCTAGTGCTTAGCTTGTTTTTTTTTAAATTCGTAAATTCCGGCGTTTATTCATCAAAAAATAAGCAAATTTGCCAATAACCCAAAAGTATATCTATAGGCTGGCAAACACATTCCAAGTTTTGAAGTTTAGGACGTTTTAGGAATTTTTGGAGAAAAATAAAGTACTATTTTAAGACTTTGGCGGCAAATCAAGGAATATTTTATAGAATTTTTTTCAAACAGCAAAATTTGTAAAATGCAGTATTTCAACTGCACCTGCACCAAGGTAAAGGTGATGTTGTTTAACTTGGTATTGTTAGTCTGACACCAAAATGTACTGGAAGTTTTGTGACTTAGTATTTAGGATATTTATGTAGTATTTAAGACTATTTTTAGCACTTTTTAGGACTTTTAGAGGCAAATCAAGGATTATTTTATAGAATTTTTTTCAAACACCAACATTTTTAAAATTCAGAATTTCGACTGCACCTGTACCAAGGTAAAGGTAGTTTTGTTAACTTGGTATTGGTAGTCTGACAACACAATGCACTGGAGGTTTCACGACTTAATATTTAGGAAAAACAGGACTATTTTTAGCCCATTTTTAGGACTTTTGGAGGCAAAACAAGAATTATTTTATAGAATTTTGTCAAACAGGATATTTAAGAATATTATGAAATTATTTAGGACTATTTTAGCACATTTTAGGACTTGTTTGCCACCCCGTTCGATTTTAAGCGAATTGCACTGCATTTCGGATTTCACCCAATTTATGTTTTTTTATAAATAAACGGCGAATTTTAACAAATTTAAAAAGCAAGCCAGGCACAAGCGAAAGGCTCGTTCTACACATTGTCGTAAAAATATTTAGCGGTTATAATAATTTTCGAGCAAAATTATGTTCGGAAATTTTTTCTGCATGTTTGACATATATGGACCTCACCTTTAAGGAGAAGCCAGTTGATCAAGATTGGTTAGACTAAATTCAGCCAGACTGCAACAATGTCGCTAAATTCATTGCAGAACAAGTAAAATTTGGCCATAAATTCCAAATTCCGACTGGTCAACACCCTCGAAAAAGCGCTTAAACTGAGCTGACTCCAAATATAACTCAAGACGCTTGGCACTTGGACTTATTTCCAGCATAAATAAAACCACTTTCGGACATTCGGACTGGTTGACCAGTGACCAACGCTGAGAAATGGCGACGAAAAGCGTTTTGAAGAGAGTTTTATGGTGGCGGAGGGGCACAACAATTTCGGGTGTCACAAATAAATATTTGTCCACTAAGCGCGATAACATCGCCGACATAAAGCATGCTTGACCCCATGGGTTCGGCCACGGGTCCGGCATACTAACGAGGGGTACCTGTCAGCAGGGGGCAGCAGCTGACCACTTCGCACCGCATTGTCGCCCATGTCAAGTGAAAGGTGGGCAAAAAATGGCCAGCTTGACTTGAGTTATTTTTGGCGCAACGCTACAAATATGCCAAACGGTCATTCGCCTCGTGCGAAACTTGTGCTTGAGAACGAGCTCTAGTAATGCTGCAAGTTCAAAGTGATTGCCAACTGGTCGCACTTGTGGCTGTTATGAGTGATTAATGATTGCTAACTGGTTGCATTTCTGGCTGCAATAATTGATTACTAATTGCAAACTGGTCGCAGTTGTAGCTGTTATGAGTGCACTCATGAGTGCAATCATTAATCATGGTCAATGATTGCTAACTAGTCGCACTTGTGGCTGTTATGAGTGATTAATGATTGCTAACTGGTCGCACTTGTGGCTGTTACGAGTGATGATTGCTAACTGATTGCAGCTCTGGCTGCAATAATTGATTACTAATTGCTAACTGGTTACAATTGTGGATGTTATGAGTGATTAATGATTGCTAAATGGTTTCAACTCTGGTTGCATTAATTGATTAATGGTGGCTAACTGGTTGCATTTCTGGCTGCAAGAATTGATTACTAATTGCTAACTGGTCGCACTTGTGGTTCCAATACGTGATTAATGATTGCTAACTGGTTGCAGTTTTGGCTGCAATAAGTGATTTCTAATTGTTAACTGGTCGCACTTTTAAATTTAAATTTGATTGCTAACTGGCTGCAATTAGGTTGAAATTGTGTGATTACTGATTGTCAGCTTGTTGAAACTTTTGGCAGCAAAAGTGAGTGACTATTGCTGACTGGTTTCACTTCTGGCTGCATTTGATGATTACTGATTGATGTCTGCATGGTTTCACAACTTGCTTTAGTTTGTCATCAATGATTTGGTCATGCTAAAGTTAGGTTGCTAACTAGTTGCACTTTCGGCAGTAATAAAAATTGCTGCTGATTGCCAACTGGTTGACTTCTGGAAGCAATAAGTGACTACTGCCAGCTCATTGATTGTAATTCTGGCTGCAATGCGAGAACAATGAATGCCAAATGGTTGCACTTTTGGGTGCAATAATTTGATTGCCAAATGGTTGCCTGGATGCAAAAAGGGATTACTGATTTTTCACTGCTCGTACTTTTCATTTGATTTTTTTCAATTTGAATTTGACTGCTAATTGGTAACAACTGATTGCCAACTGTACACACTTCTAGCTACAATGAGTGATTACTGATTGCCAACTGGTTGCACTTCTGGCGTCAATTAATGGTTACTGATTTTTAACTGGCTGCGAAATTGATTGCAAATGATACGAATCAGGATTGTTACCCAAATCAATTCAGGAAACCACAACTTAAACCATCACATTCCATTGGCATTACATGGTCCAAACATGTGCAATCTTCTTCGCGTCAGTAATTTTTACCATTAAGAATTAGCCTTCCCCATTCCCTAAAAAACAGCCAAGTAATCCAGCATGGGTTTTTAGAAATTCCATTTTACCTATCGAATCGTGAAATTCGATAAAGTGTTTGGATCGCCTCCCAAGGAAAAAAAAAATAGTTAAAAACTGCGCAAAATGGCGGCCTCGTCTGCCCAAAATACCCCTAAGGCCACGGCGCTCCATGCCCGAGACCGTTGAAATTGACGAGTTGCTTTTTTATCGACTCGCAGTATTGGGGGCAAATCGATCAGATAAACATCGAGTGCATGAGGTAGGTTGACCACAGTAGATGCCAGGGCATAAAGACATCACCAGTTTATTGGCGCAACGAGCAACATCGTTAAAACAACGCCAGGCGTGGAGAAGATGTGCCGGAAGCGGCCTTAATGCGAAAAACAGGAAGACAAGACCAGCTGTTGTTGGCGCGAAATCGGAAGCCGATAAACACCTTATTAATCCATGACAATGCAGGTCGAGACTCCAGTGGCGGCCATTTTTGAGCAGTAATTTAGCGTAAACAACAGCAAAACAAACGCGGCAATGTTGGGGCCTATGGGCCACGTTGCAGTGTATAACCCTGGCAAATCATGCCATAGCCCAATGGTCCGAGGTGTCAAACTGACCATCTTGGACTGCAGATTCCGACGACGGTAACCAGAAATCTCAGAAGCAAAATTTGCGGTCAGAAAGACGAAAAAAGTACTCTTTCTGCGGATGGGGAGTATGGATTTGGTCTGACCATAACCACAGTGACTATGTCAACACCGATGTCTCCAGTTAGTCCCTAACCAGTTGCGGTAATGTTGGCGCAGTGCTTAGGCGTAAATACTGCTCCAGTTTCAATGTTTATGGATTTTTAACGAGTAAAACGACAGTAAAACGATAAGCGGTACTACTCAACTGGGACCTATGGGCCACATCGCAGTGTATAACTTGCTAGAATCATGGTGCAGACTTATCGTCCGAGGTGTCAAACTAATCATCTCAGACTGCAGATTCTGTCGACGGTAAACAGAAATCTCAGTAAATAAATTTGAAGACAGCGACCAGTGCCAATGCATAACTGTCTCAAAACATGTCTTAAACATGGTGTAATCCTTTTATCGGTGTCGAACTCATGGTATCAAGCTGATGTCTTCCACAAAGAAAGATAAGTGAAGACCACTGAAACAGATGATGAGATGACCAGTCAAGTGTCAAGTTGATAAGATGACCAGTCAAGTGTCAAGATGATAAGCTGTTTAGTTCAGTGTCAAGATGACAAGATGACCAATCGAGTGTCAAGGTTACAAGTTGACCAGTTAGGTGTCAAAATGATAAGATGACCAGTTCAGTGTCAAGATAATACGACGACCAGTTAAGTATCGAGATTATAAGATGACCAGTTAAGTGCCAAGATTATAAGATGACCAGTTAACTGTCAAGATGACATATAACAGTCTATAGTGACAAAACCAGGATAAATGAGCATGGCAAGCAACTGAGCACTTTACCTGGGTAAATTAAACAATGCCAGATGTCACTGACGCCATACAATCGATGAAAATTCGGAGTTTGGATATTACATGACAAAGTTTCCAAGGGCAGTGATGGAGCAATAAAAGTGTTTATCTCGCCCAATTGTTGGTTCAACCCTATCATCCAAGGTGTCCAATTGATCCCCTTGACCTGAAGAACACACACCAAGCACAAAACATGCCCAAAGACTTCTGGAAGCGTTCCAAAAGCCCACCAATAGCTTGCCCAATGCCAGACAACAGGTTCCAAGCAAACAAGGTTCAATTAACTCTACAGGACACGGGATATTGAAACCATAACTTTGGTATTAACAGCATTAGGCTGCTGACGTCACAGAATCAATAGAATTCTGACACCACTTGATGTCAATGAAGAGTGCTGATATATCAGGCTCAATTTTCGGCCAAAACCTACCATCCATGGTATCAAACTGATCCTCTCGTACCGCAGACCTCAATGGCGACACAGGACAAGGACATCGACAGCTGGAAACGTTCCAAAAGTGTCAGATAGCGGACTCAATATTGGCATAGGCATCAGAGGTAATGTATCAAGCTGGTAGTGTCGATAAGAGCAAAAGCGTCCTGAGCCCAACAACCACAACAAGATCACATGTCATTTCATGCGATGCACAAAATGGTTTCTCGAGTGTTTATCTTCGACCTGTGCCAAAAAAAAAACGAGGGAAACCCTGGGTCTGCAGCCCACAAAACAGGCTGCAAAAACGCCTCTCGAACCTGCTGATGTTTCGTGTTTATCCACCCGTTGCTATGGCGACCCAACGGGTGCACAAAGGAAGCGCTACGGGTTTTGGAACGCACCCATTATGTCGACAAACAGCACAACACGGGCACATAATGGGGCGAAACGTATCCTGTCCATCAGAAAACACGCCAGCAACACAGCAATCGGACTTCGAAAGCGAACAAAATCGATGTCGAAGAAATTGGGGGGAGAAACTTAAGCCGGATTTGGGGGGACAAGTGTCGCCACCTGGCGACTTGTGAAGTCATGAGGTGTATGTGTGCACTGAAAACATTGCAAACCTACTGGAGTCTTTGTAATCAGTGGTGGTCTCAATAAGGTCTGGGGTGAACGTCGTGAAGTCCCTGCAACTTCATGGTAGTCCAGTCTCATTTCCAGACTGAGGACTTTAAGGATTTTGCTAGACTTAGGCTTGACAGAATTTCATTAAGGATTTCAGCCTGCTCAGAATGCCTAGTGGAACTTCATAGGACTTCAAGGCCATCACGAACTTTTTGACTCCGCAACCTGTCAACGGAGCAAGTTCTAGAGTGGGTTTCCATGGCCTTCAGAAGGACTCCGAGGGCTTCAAGGACTTCCTTACATCACAGCCCCAGACTATGCATTGCAGAAGGAATTCCGCACTTAAAGTTCTGAAAAGTTGAGTAAATTGAGACTGGACTCGCCCAGACTTGCAGTGAATTCGCGAACTTCAGTCACAGGCTCCAATGGTGGCTTCCCTGATTTCACCCCAGACTTCAATGACTTCGCCCGAGACTTCAATGTCTTCAATGACTTCGCCCCAGACTTCAATTCCTTCAATGTCTTCGCCCCGGTCTACAATGTCTTCGCCCCATACTTCAACGCCTTCAATGACATTGCCCCAGACTTCAATGCCTTCAATGACATTGCCCCAGACTTCAGTGTCTACCATGTCTTCGCACCCAGACTTCAATGTCTTCAAACGACTTCCCCCCAGACTTCAATGTCTTCAAACGAATGCTCCTCGAATTTCAATGTCTTCAAACGACTGCGCCCCGGACTTCAATGTCTTCAATGACTTCGCCCCGAAGACTACAAAGTCTTCGTCCCTGTCTACAAAGTCTTCGCCCCAGACTTCAATGTCTACAATGTCTTCGCCCCAGACTTCAATATATATAATGACTTCGCCCCCAGTCTTCAACGACTTCGCCCCCAGACTTCAACGACTTCGTCCGAAATGTCAACCATTCGCCCCAGACTTCAATGAAACTCCAAACAACATGCAATGTACTCGACTGTACCTAACTAATCATGTTTTTGAGGTTCCGCGAAATTTCGTTGGGAAGTTCGGTGGGCAGTCATAAACCAAACGGTGCTTTAATCCTGATCCAGTTTGACCTCAGAGCTGCTCTCACTGCTCAGAAGATTGTCCACAAGTTCTCCAACTGGCAACTGACAAAATGCAGTTAATCCCTTAAGATGGCCCACTAAGATAGGGATTCCGAGGTCTAGACGAGTGCATTAAGGGCTGGCTTTTCGGGATTAAATTCGGCGAAAGTGGTCCGCTAAGCCCATGGATGGGACCATCGTTAAGTTGGAAGCGCATTTCCGGTCCATTACCAGAAGCTTTTAAGATAAGGCCCTGCTCTCGTATCGACCCCTCGTTACGATAGCAGCGCTGACATGTGACCTCTGGGTCGACAGGTTGTGGCTAATGCGAACGATTGCCTAATTTTTCCCAAACCGTGAGAATGGGGGTCACGACTTCGTCATCAGCCAACCACTTAAACAGCAATAGCTGATAAAGCGAAGCATCACCATCTGGAAGAATTTTGCACGAAATTCCTAAACCGATATCAGATAATTGTGCAACGCTTTAGTGCGGCGGCCATCTTGGAATGTGTTTTTATTATGCAAAGTTCCCACTCAAATAATAGTTTCAACTTTCCTGACTTTTCCAGGTGTTGGAAAAAATTCCCTGACTTTTCCAGGTGTTGGATAAAATTCCCTGACTTTCCAGGAGTTGGATAAAATTCCCTGACTTTCCAGGAGTTGGATAAAATTCCCTGACTTTTCCAGGTGTTGGAAAAAATTCCCTGACTTTTCCAGGTGTTTGGAAAAAAATCCCTGACTTTTACAGCTGTTTGACAACATTCCCTGATTTTCCTAAGTGTTTGAAAGACATTCCTGGCTTTCCAGGTGTTAGAAAAAAAATTTTACTGACATTGCCAGGTGTATGAAAAAAAATTCCCCGACTTTATTAAACGCTGTCCATTGAAAAACTCGTAAAAAATTGCATCAATTACTGAGTTTAAATTATTCCTTCAAAAACTGAAAATGTTAAATGTTCTTTCTCAAATCAGCTGACAATATTCTAAGCAAAAACTTGCATAAAAATTTGAAATTTCCCTGACCTTTCCAGGTTGTTCCAACTACCCCGACTTTTCCAGGTTTTCCAGGTCAGTGGGACCCTTTTATGTCCACTTGAAGTTCCACGAAGTCCTTGAATTTCACAGAGAATTCTCACTGTAGACATGGAAGCCTGAAGTCATGCTTAAGTCTGGCAAAGTCATTGAAGTCCGCACGCTGTGAACAAGGTTGGACTTGAGCAGACTTGCAGTGACTTCACGAACTTCATCTCAGACTTCAACTATATATATATTTAGGCCTACTTCAGTCGGGCATGTGAAACTGCAAGTCCTTTTACTCCTTTATGTACCAACGAAGTCCTTGAAGTCTCACTTTATTCCGTGAAGTTTTGCAATCCCAGTTCCCACTGAAGACATGGAAGACTGAAGTCGGGTTTATGCCCGGCAAAATCTCGGACCTACAGTGACTTCGGGAAGCTCATCGCAGACTTCAAATACTTCATTGGGACTAAGAACTGCAATTACTTCAATGGGACTGCAGTGTCTCCATAAGTCCTAGATGTCTCAATGGCGTCCTTGAAGTATCACTATATCCCGTGAAGTCTTATGAAGGAGCCAATGTATTCCCATCATATACATGGAAATTTGTGGAGTCAGGCCTAATGCCAGCAAAATCCTTGAAATCCGCACTTTGAATGAGGTTGGACTTGCAGTGACTTCACTAAGTTCATTCCAGACTTCAATTACTTCAGTCGGAGTCGTATACCATAGAACCGCAATGACTCCCACTGACGGCCTTGAAGTCTCCCTAAAGTCCTTGATGCACCAGTATAGTCCCACTGTATATCCAATCACAGGGATTAATGAACAGACAATATTATGGATTAGATCATTTTTGGCAACTCGCAGACAAAAAGTTGTTTTAGATGGAAA
>JAQGAF010003226.1:0-18465 GCA_034687865.1 Kryphioiulus occultus
TTCCAACGTCACGACATCCTGTCTGAAAGACATTGAAAACATGGTCGAATGTCAAATGGTTATGCACCATTGGATAGCGCACCCCTGACTTCCTATACATGTGCACACACAGAATTGTCCTATCTACAACGGTGTAAATGTTATTTGGGTGGGAAAAGACTATGTTCACCCAGTATATAGGATGTCAATTGCAACTCAAATCTATACAGGGTGTCACACATAACTCAAATTAATAAAATTGCCCACTTTCACAGCGAGAATGGCCTGAGCTACAACGCATGCCCAGCATAAAAAGCGACCTTAAATTAGGGAACAGACCCAGGTCCTAACCGAAAGAAGGTTTCCAGCCCCGGAAATAACTCATCCTCCACCGTCGGACTCACCGCATACATACCGCCATCATAAGACGAGTCCGAGCTTGCTGGTCGATGAAATTCGAGGTATATATACGTGTATATATTCAGAGATGGAGTGAAAGTCAGTGATTTTTGTGTGAAATTTTTTTCAAATACCTCGCAGCCGCCTCAAACCTGCACTCAAAGTACGTAGAAAAGTGCACCGAGTTAAGGTGTTTTTTTCCCCAGAAACTTCGGTGAGTGTTGTGCGAATACTCCGGGAGCAACCAGGGCGCCCCCTGGGGGGTGTCTCCCATCAGCTTTTCAAGTACGGGTGTTCGGTTTCTCTAGTCAACGCAGTTTTTCTCCGAAACTATTCCTCTCATCTCCTCGTCCCGTCAGCAATAGCCTCCCATAGACATCCAACGCCACGAGTTTCCAATTTTTAAACTTTGCTAGAACCACTTTGCACCAGCTCCTTGACCACTGGCCGCCATGTTGTTGTTTCGGGCCTCTAGTGGCGGGCGATGCATTTTTCATGTCCGGAAGTAGGTCTGCCATTGATCACGTGAAAAAACCACCCGTGGCGCCACCTAGTGGCTTTTTACTCGATTTTCATTCAAGCGACCCTCAGCAGCTCCGATGACGTATTCATATCACCCCCTACGATATGTATACGCGATCACGTGGGATTTTCCCTGACGTCATCCGGATTCCTAAGTGTCATTTGGATCTCACCTTCCAATGTTAAAAGTCCAGTTTTTCAATTTTTATTCCGAACCCGCATTTCTTTTCCAAGTAAAAACTTTATTAGAGAGCTAGCGATTTTCACGTACGAAAATCCTTACGTTACGCTAACTTCAAATTGACGTCACATCCGCCAAAGTTATGCTACCTTTACACTTGCACGTTTTTTGAGCATCCACGGCCACGTCCACGTCGGACAAAATGGCCGATTTTGAGGTGCCGTAGACTGCCGTAAGCCCACGTAGCGTATTCGTTTGTGTTGAATTTTCAGCCAATCCGGTGAAGGCATAGGCCGCGTAGGCGGAGCCAAACGATTTAACCAAACCAAACCAAGATGGCTGCCGAACGATCGAGAGCTGCTATTCATTATCAATATCCTTAATTTGTATCCTGAATTACCTTTGTTTATTAATGATATCCTGAATTTGTATTTTATGTGTTATTTATCGTTATGAGGACAGTATCAAAATAGAGCAGATGAATTTTCTTTATTATACTACGGCGCTTTTGCTCAAGACAAAAGGGGTGGAGCCTACGTAGAAGACAAACGTACAAGTGTGTAGGGTCTGCACGCGGACGTAGACGTGGACGCGGACGTAGACGCTCGTAAAACGTGTAAGTGGAAAGGTAGCATAATGGCCGACTCGTGGGCGATTGACGTGCGACGCTTCGCCGCGTCCAACAGTTCGCTTTTCCTGCCAAATTTATTTGGTTTTTGTTTTATGGAGCGCGTTTTATTTGAATTCTCCCCGCATCAGTCGATATTTTGTTTGCCTAACAAATTACAATTGCTATGTCAAGTGGCAAAAAATAAAGCAAAACGGTTGTCGAACACCTTGTTCACTTTGGCACGCTATTGTCACGCCATCTATCGATTTTGATGTACTAAAGTTGGAAAAAAATTCGAGCAAATTTGAGGTGAAACACGAAACATGTGTTTCGTCCATTATATGTCTTTCATCGATTTTATGAACGACCCTAATCTACTCGTGTTTTGAAAATAGCGTGAAAAACACATGTCACACATGCTCTAAATGTCAAAATTTTAGTTAACACACGTCTAAAGCAATCATCGTACACCTAAAGGTATACATGTAATCAGTTTTTCAAATTTGTGAAATATTATGAAATTTATGTTGGTCCTAAACGGTCCCAGGAGCTTCTTCAAGAAAAGCTTGTTACTTTAATAATAAAGAATAACTCAATTATGGAGCACTATGAATATTTAGGACAAATCATAGTTATGGACAATCGTGTATGTACTACTATGGACATAGTAATGGTAATGGAAATTTCGTACTACCATAATTAAATTTAATGAAATTTTGAAAATCGTAAAACGCAGATAATTTTGTAAAATCATAAAATGTTGGGCTGTTTTTAAAAATCATCATAAAGTTAACGAACTGCGGTCCTGTAACATTTTAAAATCAGAAAAATGTTATAAAATCAGAAAATGAACGGAATTTGATCAACTCAGATGTAACGATATTTTGTCAAACCATAAAAGTAATACAATATTGTAAAATCATAAAATCGTAAATTAAATAACATTGATAATAGTATTAACGTTGCTGGAAACTATACTTCACATTTGCCATTTTTGCAAAACTTCGTCAATTTTGATTGGTCTTAAACTGTCCTCTTTTTCCGTGACATTACAATACAAGTATGTCACATTTGAATTTTAAAAACGTCTTTCTCAGATTCCAAATTGTTAATCGTTTCTTAAAAACGTCACTTGTTTATTCAAATGCTAAAATTTTCCTGTCACATAATTTTGGTTTCGGATACTTAATAACGTGTTTCGTAAAACTGTCATGTTTTTTCCAAGAAGACATTAAACCATCGGTATTTTGTTTTTTTTTCCATAAAGTTCATCATTCGATTTTATGAGTTTTCCTATACATCCTGAATGCATCATTGACTACATTTGTAACACTTTGACCCCCGGCGTCTCAAATGGTTATTTTATGCTTCAAATTGTTGTCATAAAGTCGAACGAAAAACTCAATGGTCCGAAATTGAATTCAAAGTTGACTTGTTTTTCCACCGAACTCATCCGTTTTCGAAAGTTATCGTACGAATAAATCGCCTAACCCTTAGTCTCATGTCCTTTTTTTTCATGTTTTCCTCTTCAGTCCACTTTATTTTAAACATGTTTATCGTTTAGAAACGATATAGATTTCAGATCCAAATGCCCAATTTTGGCTCTTCTGTAGTGAAGCAAAGTGTTATCATAATTAAATACTTAATTTAGCAATATAATAATTAATTTATTTTACCAAAAATGCCTGAATTTAAGATATCCTAATGACTTATTCTATGATTAACTTGTTGTTTCTTATTATAGTGAAATCTCATCGTTCTGTTTTAATAAATTCTTCTAATTCGATTTCGGCGTTCGATTTTAGAAGAATTTTTCTGTTCGGATTTATTGGATTTTCGTTCGATTTTAGTTGGGGTTTATTTAATTCGATTTCGTTATTCGATTACACGAATCATTTTCGTTCGATTTTAGTGTGTGGATTCTTTTAGTTCGATTTTAGTATGGATTTTTTAAAATTCATTTCTGTGGAATCTTTTGATGTCCCCTTCGATTTTAGTGGAACCATATCTTTCGATTTTAGAGGACCATTTTCTTTCGAATTCAGTGGAGTTCGAAATTTAATGTTCGATTTTGGTAGATTTAAAAAAAGTCTTTTCAGTGGAAACTTTTCGTTCGATTTTAGTGGTCTCGTTACGTTGGAATGCATAAATATATAGTAAACTCGGTTATTTCGAATTCATCGTTCGATTTCATTGTTCTTTTTAGTTCGTGCGACAGTTCGACTATCAGTTATATGAAATATTTTAATTTATTATTATTATTATCATCGTTTTTATTTTACAAAATAAATCGACCATGGTCGTTGTGAACGTTTTGCTATGATACCGTAGGATACCGGTGCATGTTGAAACCATCCGCCCCCACTCGATGACTATTATGTAACGGGTTTTTCGGGCGTCCCGATGGTGGACATAAATTAAGACAACTTAAGAGGTAAGTGAAATTGAGGGGCGGTTGACCCGTACCGTGGGGTCACGAAACGAATTGAGGAGGGGGAGAAAAAAACAACGCAAAATACGCGTCTCGGAATTCGGCGATTTATTGCTTTTTGGGCAAATTTCGCGGGTATTTTTAGTGGGGGAGTCGGGTGGGGGGTCGGGGGTCAAGCCTGAAGAATGCACCGTGTTGACCCCGCCCACCGATGGCCGTTTTGTCAACCGGTCGGATCGCCAATTGGCACGAAATTGCCAAAAAAAATATACAAAAAAAAGTCGGTCGACGGGGGGTTGATTTAGGATCCAGGATCTGGACGGAGGTGGACAGGGGTCAAGCCAGGCTGACCCGCATGCGAAGCGTGATTTATGGGGATCAAGAGCGGTGAGTGACTGGAGGGAGAAAAACAAACGAAAAATAATTATCATACGAAAACAAATAAATTAGACATCAAAATAACCAACAAAAAAGGGAAGTGGACACTCGGATCAGTGTCGTTGATGGGGGCGCCCCACGCGGACCAAGTGGGCGCGCATGACCAGCGGTCATCCGTCACTGACCGGAGGCCATTTTTCTTTCGAACGCATTAATAGAAATGGTGCATGTTAAACCGGATTCGGACAAGTGTGAATGATTGGATGCTTGACCGGTGTCCACCCACTGACCACTACTGTGTGCACCTGGATTGATTCGAATTAGCCTGGTTCCCAATGCCGGGTCGTACCCCTGCAAGTCAGCTTGACTTAAAACCCTTTTAACGTTTTTGTAATTGGTAACCCTCGATTTTCAAATTTTCAAAACCATCTCACACCGCTAATAACGCAAGTGGGCCAAATCGGATTTCACTCTAGCTGATCAGGGTCCATCCCGCTTGCGTGCCCAATTCGAAAAACGACGAAATTCTATCGGCGCGACTTCCGGTAACGGTTTAAACTTGCGAAAAATGCATTGGAAACACATGGGACGTTTCCGAACGTTTCGTTTTCGGACGTGTTGCGTGACGCAGGAACGCGGGGACGTTCGAACCTGAGGGGCGACTTCTAGAAACCGGTATTAGCATTAAATGGATCGAGATAAAGGGTTGAAGGGGGGCGTGGGGAGGATGGGGGGCAAAGTTGTTGCTGTTTGAACGAAATTAAGTCGGATTTTAAGGTTTCCAGAATTAAAGGGGGAGGGCTGGGGGTCGGGGCTATATTTTTGATCCTAATAAGATGCAAATATGCTAATGAGACGGAATTAGGCTGCGCCGAGCTCCTTATTATTGTTCTCGTAATAATCATTATTGTTAGGCGAAGGGCGATTGCCGCCATCTTCCCCGCGCCTTTTAATGGAATAATCATTTTAAATTATCGTTATTATTAAGTAACGTCATTAGCGAAAGCCCTCTGGTGACAATTTATCAAAGAACGAATAGGCCTAATCGCGTTTGACGCCTTGCTTTGCCTGCCTTCGTATAGGTCTCTACTTGGGGGTGGGATGTGGAGGAGGGAGGGGGTAAGGACTCGAGACGATTGCGATACTGCAGCGCCACCAACGTTCTAAGCTCGAAATTGTCAAATTCTCATATGAGGTTTCAGGCATTTTCAACGGGCTACGTCATTCTAAAGATCTCGACATGTAAGCTTAGAACTACTACCCTCTTAGAGCGCTAATTCGACTAGAGGTCGATTGATCCAATTTTGGTGTACGTAGAACCTCCAAAGTTGATCGCCTCCCCATGTTGACCACCACCCGATGTTGACCACATTTTAACTGACCGGACGGTTGCCACAATAACTCAATGGAAGATGACCTCTACATGTTGACCACCTGCACCTCTGTATGTTGTTCGTTGACCACTTGGACTATGACACACACTAGTAATTTACTCTCTGTATTTTGACCAGCATGATCTCAACATGTAAAGTCATGGATGATTAAATGTATAGGCTGCTTGCAAAACTTATACTGTACACCCCTGAGCAGTAACTGTCTCTATAGAGGTACAAGAGTTCATTTTGAACCCCTTCAGTACTCCTACTGTACTGTACGTGTAATTGCAGGATAAATTTGCAGCATATTAGCCATACTGGTACCGTATTATGAAAATGTTACTAAGATTAATTATTCATGAATGATGAATGATTACTGTAAAATGTAAGTACATGCAGTTCACGAAATTAGTCCTGTGTTAGTACAAGCCTCGTTCCGTATGTTGACCACTTCCATATCTTGATCAGTTTGCGACAGTCCTTCGAGTGATCAACTTACAGAGGTTCTACTGTAGTTGCGGTGCGTTGGACATTAATTTGAATTAATGATCGATCATGAATGTTATATTCCATACAGATCGTCGTTCGACTGTTTTAGTTTGGGTTCTAGAATCGCTAACTAATGTTCCAGTTATTTTTGCAGGCCTTCTCACGTTCCTGTTCTTTACGGTTGAATTGTGCATGCTTTATAATACAAGTTAATTCGAATATTCTACCGTATAAGCGGAGTTACGATTCAGTTTTCTGTTGAAAACAAGTTGAAACGTGAGAACACGCTTTCATCACGCATGAACCATGCATGCAGAGTTGACCAAGTACGTGTATTTGTTGAACCAACTGAAGTTGCCTGAGTTGACCAAGTACGTGTTGATGTTGAACCAACTGAAGTTGCCTGAGTTGACCACCCTTCAACTTTTACTCATTCTACAAATACCAAAATCAATGGATGAAAACTAATTTGTTGATCAATAATATTTGAACAACTAAAGTTCAATAGTGAGAACGCGGATGGTTTCGGACGTTCCAAGATGGTTTCTAGAATAGCTAGCTCACTGATGTTCGAAATATGTTTGCCTGCATTCTAACGTCCTTGTTCTACACGTGCGAATTTCGTTCCATACTGAGACGACATTTGAGCGATCGAAGATTGTTCTGTTAACGTTGTTCTAGAATAAAAAACCAACTCATATTCGCAATTAAACCAATTAATGATTTCTCTTTTTTCTCGTTCTAGGTAAGAAAACTCGATTTTACGTCGTTTCTCTCATCTCTAAACCAACCCTCATCGTTTTTCGGTGTCTGGTGAGTAATGACCAAGTTTAGGAAGCTTCTCTCTTACTTCACTTTGCCATACGGAGTGATTTCCGAGTGATGATTCATGGCGTCTTTCGCCCCTGTAATATGCAACGCCATATTGCGCGTCTCCAAGATGGCCGCCGCAAGCAAATTCGATTATTCGGCCGGGGCTTCGAAGGGGAAATGTTTGCGGCTGTTTATCATAAACGCCGCCAGGGGAATAATTAGCTGATTAGTTAAATCGCACCTTTAATTCGCGCCGTGGAGAAAAGAGGCCCCTGTTATTATCGCGGGATTAGCGCGTCTATCATCCTCTAATCTGGCGCATCTTTTTCGATTGGGGGCGATGGGGGAATTCGCCTCCCCCCTCCCCCCTTATAGGTGTGCGATATGGCCTGTTCTGGAATATCGGATTGAATGAATCCATAATATCTTTCGAGTTCTCCATATCGTCTTGAGAGGCTGCGTGGCTAATTGGGGGAATATGCTAATGGCGCTTAAGCGGGGCCCCTCGGCCCCTGGGCCCCTTATCGCCTTATCGCGTATCGAAAGACGATTGTCCACTCGAGGGGGAAGCCATCGATAGGCCGTTAAGGCCGCCAGGGGGCCGCCCGAACGGTTTTCCTAACTATGCAAATGAGGCTGCTGGGATTCGGCTCCAGATATTAAAAAGACGAGCGTGTAATTTATATGACGAACGAATTAAAGGCAAAGGAGAGAAGAATATTCCGAAGATGGGATTTAATGGCGTCTCTTAAGCTGTTGGGGCCCAATTGCTTGATGTTCGAGCGATCTGGGATAAGGATCCGATGTCACTTCTTTGGTTGTGTCGATAGCTGAGGTTTGGCTTCAAGGGATTTATTAGACTTGCAAGTACATGTATTATGTCATCTTTGGGGTGGGGGACAGGGTGATGACAAGGTAGGGGGATTCTGAATATCTTGATGTTGTGATGATAACTGTACATTTATGTGATGACCAAACATGGTCAACTTGACCCTCGTGCCACCTCGATGCTTATTCATAAATGCTGTATTTGACCTCAGTGGTCCAGGACATAAATTTCACTATTTATTTAAAGACCTAGAAGGACTTGTATATTTAGTCATGGACAGTATAGTTGGTCCTCCACTGACAGGCTGAAATGACTACCGGTAGTTATGGTATACATAATGTCAGACTACTGTTTTTACTGTAGTCCAGGTATCAAAGAATGCATATACAATGCATCCCTTACTTCGGCCATACAGCTTTATTACAATAGAGTGACAATCCTAAAAAGTAACTGTAATTGACTAATTGGTGTGCTCATCTGCAAATGACTACCAAAACCGGTTTTGCAATTTTAGTCGATTACAATTATAATTACAATTATTTTTAGGATTGTCACTCCCTATTATAGAGGTTTAACCATGAAAATTATTAAATACCTAGTTAAAAGTTGACAGTGTGATAAAATTGCACTAATCTAAAGTACGTACATTTTAAAACTTGCGGTAATACTAAAACCCACACGAATGAATAACACGTGTGTAAAACGTCTTATAGACTATCAATAGGATTCTTCATGAAACGTTACTTGAATAAGTTGGCCAATCAGTGGAGTTTATGCTACGGATTTTCGACTTCGATATACAACCTGTAAAACAGACGTTTTCCAACACAGTGGAATTAGGAGCATCAAGTTAGAACATAGTTGCAGTTCAAAATGATATGTCCTTTCTGAGGTTTTGGGGACCTTAATGTTGGTATGCGATCAAATGTGGTCCATTTCATAAGGGGTGCCATCAACCTTAAGATGTGCTGCCGGTGGTTTGGTACTCCAGCTCTTTCTTGACTATTGCCATTGGGCTTATAGCCCCCACTTGATCCCCGATTGACACTAAAGGAAGTCAGTACGAGTGGGTGGTATGCTTTGTGGTCCATCCTATCCCGGACAGGACATTGGAAAAATTGACAAATAGGAGCCCCTATGTTTTGGGGGTTGTTTGGAGGTGCACTGCAGGTTCTTACTTGGTGGAAAGAGCGTCAACGGAAGTTGGCACTGATATATTCTCGAGAAATGGATGAATGACAAATGTAACTTTTCTCAGTTTAACAGTGGAGGGTTCGGGAGCCTGATAAGGGGTGGGGGAGGAGGGTATTAGGTGGTGAGGGCATTAACGACGGCATAAATCTATCAAAAGGTTTTATAATAATGCATCGTTGTTGCAAATGATTTTGCCGAGTCGAATCCATCTCACGTGCAAATCCTGGGCGGCCACGCCCCCTCCGGCTATTTCCTGTTCCCGGCACATACCCTCGCAGAAATCGAATCTGAGCCGTATGCAAATAGAAAATGACGTCATCCATCTTTTTCTTCGATGAAGACAATGAGCATTCAGGACGTGATGGATACCCCCCGGGAAAGCTCCGTTAGGGGGGCACCATTAATGCGTTCCATTGGGCGGTAATAGCGATTTCCTTCACTTATTTTTCTTAAGTAGGGACCTTCCCTGGCTATGCAAATTTCGGGTTCCATCGGCCGCTTTTCGACACCAGGGGGGGGAGGGAGCCGGTGATAGATAGGCGAGGAGAAGTCATTATCAAAAAAATAAAATGGATTTTTTCTGTAATATAGAGCGAGGATATGTAGGCATCGAGCCCTGTCTATATACAATATCAACAAATCATTTCTAGTCGTAAAATTCCTCTGTTTAAAGGCCCGGAGAAGCAGGAATGGCGGAGGAAATATAAATTGGAGAAATGGATAAGTTGGAGAAATGGGATGAATTGAAGGAGACGGAGAAATGCTTTTTTGCATGCAGATTATGGTGTAGCGGATGCAGCGCTGTAGATGGAATCAAAAGTTTGGGACGTTCTGAAGTGGGGGCCGATGAGGACTGAAAAGTTTTGTGGGGGGGCTTCGAAGGCCCTCGTGTGAAGTCGATACGAGGATTTTGAGCATTTTCTCATGTTTCGAGCATTTGGTGACCTTATGCTCAATCCCAGTTTGGGTCGTTAGGAAGGGGGATAGAGTATGGTTGGATTTGGATGATCCTGTGCTGAAGTCCAATTTGGGTCGTTGGGAAAATCAGTCGAGCATTAATGTGTTTGATGCGAATGTGTCGAGCATTTGGTGATCTTATGCTCAAACTCAATTTGGGCTATTGGGTAGGTGAATTGGGCATGAAGGGCGTTGATACGAGGATTTTGAGCATTTGTTCATAATGTTTCGAGCACATGGCTCGTATGTTCACGAATGGGGCATCGATGCGAGGAATTGTTCACAATGCTTCCAATATGTGGTTGAGAAGACGACTGAGAGGTTGAGCATTTGCTCCGAAAGTCATACCTTTAGCCTCCAAACGCCAGTTCTTGCTGCAACGTGTCATCGAATTGGAATATTTGTCCGAAAACTCAAGAACTTGAGTTTCAGAAATTTGATAAAACTCTTATTTGCTAGACTAGCTGGAGCATTTATTACCAAATTCGGAAACTGGAGATCGATTTGAGTTGCTATATAAATCAGCCTCTTGAACATTGTGCAATCGAAACATTAGCTACCAAAATCTCGAGCTGTTAGTTCTGAAATGAACTTTTTTCTTAATTCTCGTAAATTTCAAGATGGCCGCCGGGTTGGCAGACATCAATTTTTGCTTCCGAGCGTTCGTTCGTCGCCCTCGGCATCTCCAACTTAATGAGCAGCGATAAAGTCGAGTGGGAAATCGAGGGGTGCCAAATGACGTCATTTAATGCCGTTAATAAGAGGTGCTGACATTGGCGCATAAAGGGGGGCGTTTCATCCCCTCGGATTTGAGGCCATTTTTTCTTTTTTTTTTTTTTTTTTTTTTCTTCTACTTCGGATTCGGCATCGCCATTTGTTCGCATCGCTTCTAAACATGTGTTTGATATCCTCACGGTGACAGGCCGGAATAAATAATCCGCTTAGCGAGGAATTTTATGTGTGAAAAATCCCGATCCAACGGCAAATGGCTGCTGGATTTGCCAGCGAGCTAAACCCTGCATGGATCCGCACTGCATCAGTGGCGCCATCGTCGCTTTTTAGGGCTTCCGTGATTAAAAGAATTGGATTTATCAGATGAGGTTTTTTATAGAAAACGCGCGTTCGAAAGATCCAATCGAGATTCTTGTCGTTAGATTTGTGTCGAAAACTCGTTCTAAAATTTGAGAACACGTTATAAAGTTCGAAGTAATGTTTGTTGGCTTATTGGAAAGTTCGAATTTGGATTGTTTATCGTTCGAATCGCGTGTCGGATCCGCGTTCGAAAATTCGAAGTAAGGTTAATGTTGGTGATTTATTTGAAAGTTCGAATCGAGATTCTTGTCGTTAGAATTGTGTCGGATGCGCGTTCGAAATTTGAGAACACGTTCTAACGTTCCACGGGATGGTTGTTGACTTATTGGAAAGTTCGAATTTGGATTGTTTATGATTCGAATCGTGTACAATGCGCGTTAAAAAATTCCGAAACATGTTCTAATGTTCGAAGTGGTGTTTGTTGACTTATTGGAAAGTTTGAATTTGGATTGTTTATCGTTCGAATCGTGTGTCGAATGCGCGTTCGAAAATTCTAAAATACGCGTTCTAAAGTTCGAAGTAAGGTTAATGTTGGTGCTTTATTTGAAAGTTCGAATTGAGATTCTTTGCCGTTCGAATCTAAAAAATGGTAACACTGGGCTGGGAAAGTGCCCTTCAAGTAAAACTCGTGTAAGATGTCGAAAGGGCGTGATCGACACGTGTCGAATCGACTCGAGCTTGGCGTTGAATATGCAGATGAGGGAGGCGCCGCCGCACGACGTCTATCGACCGGAAACGGAAGTTGCAGTCGGCGTGGAATCGACCGATTACCAAACAATAGTTTTAATAAATAATCGGGCGAGCTTGAATGAGAATCTTCGTCGCGGTCGACAATGGGACCCAAAAATGCGCCAAAAATGGTATTTGTTATTAGGAGAAAAATCCCACAAGAAGAAACAGGCCGGACGGACACTTGAGGTGGACCTCATCCCCCAACCCCCCCTCTCACCACCCCCTCGCCGATTCCACTCTCACGCTATTAAACGCATTCAATTGTATAAATACAATCAAAAATCCTCATAAATGAATACAAAAGATGATTATTATTCGAACGAATAAGAAGTTGAAGTTGGAAGTTGAGAAAAAAACGAGTTTTATTCAATGAGCGCCATTTGTATCCAATGCGGTTGAATATCATTTTTGAAATTATATCTATTTCTCTCGCCTCCTTTTACACCCAAATTACACCCCCTTTTGTTCGCTCTCGAAAATTAATTTCAATTGTTCGCGTTTTTTACCCCCGTCGTCGTCGGCGAGGAAAAAAGATCGAGCTCGGCCACAGACGAAATTCAATGACATCAATTTGGCATAAAAGGAACGATTTTTCCACCCAGTGACGTTCAGGACACCCTGTATGGAAAGAAATCTTCAGAAGTTCTGTTCTGAATTTGTACCCCTTTCTGTTGTTCGTTATTCGAACATTCCTATTTAGAACGCCACGTTAGCGTTGGAACCGCTACACGAGTTCGTGTTTCGAATGGCACGTTCCATTTGTTACGCTCATTGAAATTCGGCATTTTTTTTATCTCGAAACCAGATTTCTGGGTGTGCGCAATGCTTCGTTCTATAATCATTCTCAATGCGAATCTGCATGTTTGGAATGGCTCGCCTGATTATTCGCCGAGCATTCTGCATTTGGAATGCCTCGTTCTAATCATTGACACCATTTATTGCTCTTGTGACTTAGTGCAGCAAGTAATTTCCTCTAGGGTTTGAGATTACATTTACATGTACATGTCTGTATAATTGGAATGCATCGTTCTGATTAGTCTTCGATCGAATCAGCGTTTGTGCCTAGTTGTAATGATTTTCTAAAAAAATCACTATTATTGGAATTGCCCGTTTTAATTAATGTGCACTTTAAATGCCTCGTTCTAATCAATGTGCAATTGAAACGCCTCGTTCTATTCAATATTCATTTGAAACGCCTCGTTCTATTCAATGTGCATTTGAAATGCCTCGTTCTAATCAATGAGCATTTGAAATGCCTCGTTCTAATCAGTAAAACCATTATTCCTCTTGTGGTTGCGTAGTGCAACAAGTAATTTTCGAGAGTTTTAAGATTACTTGTTGTTCTAATCATTATCAAAAGGTATCTGTATACATGTATAATTGTAATGACTCGTGCTGATTAATCTACATTTGTAAAGAATCGTTCTGATCATTCTTAAAACACATCTGTATAATTGGAAAAGCTCGTTCTGATTAGTCTCCGAACCAGTCTGCGTTTGGAATTCCTCGTACTATCGATTGGAACGTATCGTTCTATTTTCGGTTATCGAAATTTGATCTTTCGATGCCACGGTTTGCTGTGCATGCTCCCCATTGGAAAGAACGCATATTCTACCATTTGGAATGTCTCGTTCTTTTAAAACCCATCTCGTATACAATTCGAAACGTGACCCATCGAGGCCCTAGCTCGTTTAAACCGAACTGTAATTTTCAGGGGTGTTTTTTCGTCGCATTTTCAGTAAATTGCCCTAGAATGACATTTCTAGATTTCGCTGTTTAGTTTTCGTTCCATCTTTTTCTTCTGTAGATGTACGTTTTTGGTGTTTTTTATTGTTATTTTTTTCGGGGCGTTTTTTATACGCCGCCAAAATCAAAAAACGTTGTTGGTTTGATGCGATCCTCGAATAGGGGGGGTCGCATGGGGGGTTACCCCGTAAAAAAAGTTTGATGCCCAAAATATTCGACACTCGGATATTCCGAAAACGGTCGCTTTTCTCGCATGTAGAGGGCGCCGATAAAAATAAGGGAAAAAATGAGCAGATGAAGAAAAAGAAGAAAAAAAAGGTGGAAATTGGTTTTAGGCTTAGGCGTGAATATAGACGATGATTTCGGGGCCGCGTATAAAAAATGCAGCTTCATATGGCGGAGCCCAAAAACGAGGTAATTTCTAAGCGAGATCACACTTTGACACGTCCGGGTATATCGGCGTAGGATTAACACTCACCCCCACCCCAACAACAACCCCCATCGCACCCCAAAATGACAATTCGCAGTTCTAGCTTTTTTATAGCGAAAATAGATAAAGGAATCAAAATAATCACGGGTGTGTATGTGTGATCAGGGGTGAGGGAACGGGCGAGTATTATGTCATCAAAAATCCTGATTATCAAACACTCCCTCCTATATATGTAATCATTGACCACAAAAAACGTCGAATTGAGTGAAATTTTTATCAAATCAGATCAACAATAATGAATTTTAACCCAAATTTGTATTTTAAAAAATGATCGATCTTAATTTAGGGCGAAATTATGGTTTATGCAAATCTGGACTCACGGTCCTGCGCAGCAGCGTCTTGCCAGTTGGCGTAACTGATGTAGTTTCCGAGAAATAGGGAGCAATAGCGCGATGGGACATTTTGAAAATCTGCATTTTCTTCCTGTATGCGCATGGGGTTAAGACCAAGTGGGTTAGGGGTGAAGTTAATACGCGGGAAATCGTATTGATGGGTTCACGCCTGCCGAATTACAAATCGCTAGGGTACTAAAAAAGCGAAATCTGGGATTTACTCGAAATACCAGAAAAGAAAAGGCAAAAAAAAAGAAAAAAAGCAAGGACAAGAATTCAAATATGGCGGAGGAGGAGAGAAAATATAAAGAAAAGCCCCTCCCGCTTCAGGATTCGATCTAATGTCGATATGCAAAACTGAGGAGGAGGAGGATGAGGAGGACGAAAGGATGAAAAACAACAAGAAAAATACATAAGATGAAGAAGAGGGTCTTCACTCAGGACCATAAAAACGGTCGGGACATGAATACCAGAAATGGGACAAAAATATATAAAAAAGAAAAACTTAGGAAAAGGATATGGGGAGGGGGAAGGGAAAAAGTACTGATACTGTATATTTATGTCTATTCTGTTGAATAGAATTCGACCAACGCTGCGTTTATTTGCAACGAAAATTCAGAAATGTGAATGAATCGAAGATCGAATGAAAAGTTTACTTTACCCCAAAATGCTAATTTGGTGGAGGGAATTTTTAAACGAAACCACCGAGGTGGTAGAACTTGTCATGCCAATCCGCTCATGGAATTGCATGCCCATACGGATTCTTACTATTGGTCTTACTTTCTGCACGCCATTCGACGTTGGAATTCTCTTCCAAAGCTTCAAGAAATTCAATTTGACAATGATGTCTCGGTGGCACCCACCGAATCTTAATTTGGGTTGGTGGACTGCACCCCCTACCACATGGTATGAAATTACTGACAGTAGGGTACTGAGTTGAATTGATTATGGATCGGACACTATACTAACCACACCATCAGGTAGGCCACTGTGACTGCAACGGTGAGGGTGCCATGGCCACGCTTCAGGAATCTCTCGTTGGCCCATATCACAGCATACGCCAAGACGCAAAACAACAACAAGTAAACAATTTGCGTCTTGAAGAACAGGTGGCTTATCCATATACCGCTGACGATGGTGATCAGGTTCAGCAGTGCTGGTGGAAAAAATCCTGAAAGTTGGAAAAGACGGTGACTTGTTATTGGGATGACCATACGTGTTGGATGGCATTCATGCTAATTGTTGGATTTCTTGCACTACATTGGGAACAAGTTATTGTGTGCTTGGACGATGTTTCTGCAAGATTGATTGGAGGCTCCGGCAATTAAATGCGGTAACATTCACCCTCATTGGTAAATTCAGTTCCAAACTTACCTGTCGTGACACAAGCTCTAATTATGCAACAGCTCAAGAAGAGCCTGCCTAGCAGGTAGGTGATGTCGACTGTGGTGGGAATGACACAGGCTTGTAACATGTCATAGGCACCTAGGTCATCAGGTGCCCCATAGAGGGACTCTTCCTCATCCCACACTGTGCCATCCTCGTAGTAGTCCTCTTCGAAATCTTCCGCTTCGTACACGTCGTCATACCACACGTCCTCCATTTGGGCAGTCTAACCAAATGTCAGTAGCGGCGTGTCATCATTCTGTAACCAAAAAATGCACAAGTCAGCGATAAGGACATAATGAAATTCGAAAGGCATATGGCGGCCATCTGTCAACATAGGCCTGCCAAATGGTGTTCACCATTCTGTATGCAACTGGAACACCCTTTATTTGTGACGTCCATGCTGTTTCTCACGATCCCACCAATTCAATACCAAAACCTATGGATGTTGTTTTCATGACCTTATTTCATTGCTTTTTCTTTGACTATTGTATGAGCAATTCCGGTATGACTGTTTTTAGAGTAATTTATGAAATGCCGATAATGACATTGACAAATCCTGGTAGTTTTCATACAATCTTGTCATGATTCCGCTTAATTAATTTGATCACAAATGGCGTAGAAATCAAAATTGCATATTGGGTTTAGCATCGATATGCATTTTATGAAATGCCACGTCCATACTATCTGTATACTACGAGCTCGTAGAGCTGTCCTTATGATACAAGCAAAGTTGTGACCCAATTTAAGTCTCGAGCCCAGTGCAGCTATTTTTGTCACCATTTTCATGAAACGCCCTTCAGTTTTGAAAATCATGTCAGAAGGACTTCCCATAAATCCGTGCTTCCCGAACCTGGGTAAATTAACCAAAATTGGAGTGTGTCGGTTTTGTTTGGGTGAAAAGACACCTCGGAATACACATTTAAATTTACTTTAAAAAGGTAGAAGGACATTAAATAGTGATCGGTCAATGCGCACCGATACCCTTAAACAGTCTTTTCTGTTTAATAAATTCATTTTTATTAGATTTATTAGATATTCAGTAAGATGTTCAGTAATTTTTGCTGATAATATAATATTTATTCTGCATTGGGCTACAACGACTTTGTGATAAGCTTTTTTTTTTGTTGTACTAGTAGTAAAAATGTCCTTCTGACAATTTTTTTTTTGTTTGATAATGAAGTAAAACGTTGCCGGAAATGTAGTTTTCATAAACCCTGGCTATTTCCAAGCAAAAAAAACAGATGCGGCTTTTTCTTTGTTTATCTGCGATTGCAACTAAAACCACTAATTAAGGTGTGGTTAATCGTCGGTTAATGAACTGCTGTGCATGTTTAATTTTGAGGGCAGCAGAAAGTTTCTTCGTAGTCAAGAACTTTATGAATTGCCCTCCCCTGATTTTATTCAAACATCCGTTTGTGGGCTTGTCTCTTCAAAGCCAAGGTCTTGACCTTGACAATGAGTGCAACTGTGCAAGCGAGACCGGTCGCGAGCGAATTTTTTGACCTTCGACCTTATTTCGTTTGGATACAACTTGAGCTAAGGTGTTACAAACTGCAATATCAGGGTAAGATCGGACCTTTAGTGGCCAGAATGCTGTCCACAATTTCATCAGCATCACTCTGCTCCATCGGGCACACATGCTCAGCAATAGCCATGCACCCACGGTACCTCTGACCCCTAGCAGTAATGCTTACCTCGAACGTGGGTCGAAGTTCATCTTTGTTCAGGTTGTTGACAAACAGAGGTCGAGAACGATGTACATGTGCTCACGTTCGGCAAAGCTAGGCCCAGCCGAGGCAAGGATCATTGGATCCTTGAACGGTGCCGCTACCTTGTAGTTAGGCTGGGAAGCATGGAGCGTCCTCGTAACGGAGGCATAGCTGCTTGGAGCGTACTTTTCCAGAGATTGCAATGGCGCTTTTGCTTATTGTGTCTAATGCATTTCTGATGCAAGGATGAAACATTGTGGATCCGTCATGGCTTGTTTGGGGACGTTCAGTATTACGGTATGTCAACACAAACTCAATTTTTTAATCCACTACATGTACATGTACGTGTCAGCATTTCAGCTCGAAATTAGCGTATTTACGTGGTAACTACCAAACTGGATAACCTGTAAACCTCAGAAAATTTTGTATTCCACCTGGAAAACTCATAAGCTGCGTTCTCACGAGACAACTTTATCGATATCGATCATCAATTATTGATCTACAAATCAGGGCTGCGGAGTCGGATCGTCAAACCTTCGACTCCGACTCCTTTGATTGGCTCCTCCCCCTTTCAACGTTGGTCATTATTTGGCCAACCTCCTCCCCCCAAGTTGATGAAATAATGCTTGAACGTCCCCTAACTATACGTTTGAGGCTATAAAACCTTAAAAACATGCGTGTTGAGGAACCTCTGTTAATTAATACATAAAGATGCTGTCTCTTAATTGGTAACTTACACGTAACATGTTAGAGGGTTTTTGGGAAACATTGTCACATAACGCGGTAAAGTGCAGTATTGCAATTTCGGAGTTCGATG
>JAQGAF010003227.1:0-18464 GCA_034687865.1 Kryphioiulus occultus
ACCTCAGCGAGTCCCAATTTAGAGAGTGTAGCATTTCTGTAACACTCTCGGATCGCTGGTAGCTGCCCTTCACAAATAGTGATATACAATTTGCAAATTGCTGTATAATTTATGCTCTTGTATGAGTGAGGGTTTATCCTCGGTGAGCCATACATTTTTGATCAGGAAAAATGAATGGAAAAATTCGAATTTCCCATCATCATGATGGTCAGCCATCACAGTTCAGCTAACATCAAATCAATGCAGAAGATGTCATCGGTTCAGAGCATGATTAACGAATGAAATTAAAGTTGGCACGCACTACTCATTCAATTTAAATAAGCATGAAAATAAATCAGGCTAGCCAAGGTTAGCTGGACAATCTACATATATACCGAAAAGTTAAGTATATTTTCATGCAGAGGACGACCGCCAGAAAATGTTAAACTTTATACTCGTACATGCATGAAAAATCATGTCGCCCATATTATTTAAGTTGGAACGAATTAAGAAGCTTTCAAGAACAAATATAATTTTATCTAAAAACTCATACGATTTACAGCTCAACTCAGTTATAACGTTCACGGTTATAACAAAATATCGGATATAACGAGCAAATTTTCGAAACTACGGTATTCAAGTCCCCAAAACTTAAGTTAACCTTTGGGTTAACAGTTTATTATACATGTAGATATCAAGCTTTGAGTTTATTCTCAGGTGTTCCCCACGGACAACATTTTTTCAACTACAGAAAAATAAACATCCGCCAAGGCAAAACCGGAAGGTAGTCATTAGTGAGCGCAGTCATTTGTCCACTTACATATATGACGCTTTGGGACATTAAAGAATTACGTCATCATCTCGTTGAAGGGGTTATACAAGTTTGATTTATGGTATTTAAATGTGATCAGGCTTTTGTGTGACAAAAATAAATTATTTAAGATCTAATTTGAATACAGATTTCGATGAAAATGATGTAGAGTGGGTCTGAAAATCACGACTGTTGCGACAAAACACTTGACCGTTGCATTTCCTGTGCACAGCGGGTGAATTTAAATTAATTAAAAGCAAACTTGCGTCTGAAATATATTTTCTAAGCAAAGAAATCGTATATTAATTAACGACAAGTGAGTTATCGTTAAATGTATGGCGAATTTAGCTCTTCACAGATATAGCGAGTAATGGTTATAATGGGCAAATTGGGTTGGTCCCTTGATGTTCGTTATAACCGAGTTCGACTGATTAGCTTCATTTCGATATCTGCAAATCATAACGCAGTGCCAGAAATAAATACATGAAAAATATGCATCGAAGCGAGTATTGAATATGAACTTACTGTATATGGTACAGGCCTAATATTAAAATTTGCAACCTTTGTATTTTCCAGACGCATTAGGCAGTATTAAATATGGAAGCGTGATGCCGCATATCATTTTTTTTTTCTGAAACTATGATCGATTTTTAAACAGCACAAATTTGCTTAAATGCATCTCCAGCTAAATGAATGAATGTTATTATTTTTATATTTGCTAAGCGAACCTGCTTATCTCAAAGCATGTTTGGGGACGTTCAATTATTATGTCATCATCTTGAGTGGGTGGGTGGGGGAGTCCGGAATGACAAATAATAATGACATCGCGAAAAAGTCATTACATAACATTTGAGCGTCCCCTGTCAGTATTTTTGGTGTAAAATACTGTAAGTGTGAACGATCTAAACGTCTCAGTATTTTAAAATTGTAAATAAATTAAGAAGTTCTGATGACTAAGTGTACACATGGTGATAGTTGAAGTGATAGAAATTTACACTTCTACATATTTTTCAATTTTTTTTGTCGACAGCAGCCGCCAATCATTAAACATTCTCAAAGCTGTTATCCAACACTAGCAAAAGTGTCAGCCAAAACCTGCGAAGCAATAAACATATCTTTAACATAGGCCAATTGCATGCCAACTACTTTTTGCATATTTAGTACATGTAGTTAGCACACATCTGGTAGACTGCGAACACTTGTCAAAGGTTGAGCACTGTAGTGATTTCAGCAATAAAACACTTGGGCAACAATCTTAAAATTTACAGATAAATATCAAACAAAAAAAATAAAATCGGTAGAAATCATGGACTTACTCAGAAAAATTAAGATCCCTTATTCATGCAACGCTGAAATTGACGAGGATGAGATTCCAAAAGAGCACTTTATATTTATCTTCTGAACAATCTTGCTATGAAAAAAGGGCACAAGAGCAATCGTCAAAGGCATGATTCAAATCGATGACTAGGGAGTGACCAGCCATTCGCGTTCTTCGTTTTTTAATTGGATTTATTTTAGCAATATTTTGTTACCAAAACGCCGGCGCATAAAACAGTACTTTGAAATCTGGCTGTAATGAGATCAATGATCACAAGGTCCGTCCATTATGCATGACCCCCATCAATATAGCCAGGTGATAATCGCTTGAAAACTTAAACCTATCTTAAAGACACTTAATTAGAAAAAAATGTTATTCCGTCCCAAAATACTTTTTAATATTCAATTGTAACATGGTACACGCAGACCACCAACACCGCAGCCTTGGTAACATCCCACACTGAAGTCGACAAATGGATATCAGTTGAGCAGACTGGCAAATTTATCAAGTTCAAGAGTGCCAAAGGACAACCAGGCTTGCTGGAAACATTTTTGGCATCATTTCGATATATGGGAAGTCGGAAACCATTACTTTACCATGGCGGTGGGGAGATGTTGAGACATCAGATTTGTAGTCCAATATAAATCCATTTTCTACAAATGTTATCCTGTGTTGATCGGAAATAGCACTCGGCACTCGACAGATTACCTTGACAACGTAACGTTAACCTAGAATATACAAACAAACCATGGTCATCTATCTCTTGATAAATGTTCACTAGTTCTGGCTCACGACCTTTTGAGGAAGATTATAAAAACATACTTAAGCATACAAGTTATGATTACTGCATGCATGTCCAAAGGTCAATAATGAATATGTACGAACAAGTGCACGGATTCAGGTTTATCTACTGGGCGAGCGATATATCACTATCTATTCTAAATGGCATGTATTTGAATTAATTATTATTGCCAGCTCAATAGCTGGCTTGCCTTATAATTTTTTGTGGGTTTGGGACTTTTGGTCCAAAGAGGAAGTTTCTTGGAAAATGTCACACACTTCCTGCATTGGAGGAACGCATTCATCATATTCTTGAAAATGTTCCTGTCACCTCTGGATTTTCTACTGATGACTGAATGCCAAGCCATGCTGAAGTATTCCAAGCAAATGCTCATGCATTATGGAACTCAATAAAACTTACTCAGCGAAAATCCATCAATAATTAATAGAAATACAGCCAATTTACAATTGAGAGTGACACATCATCCACCTTGACGGCCATTTTGTCTCTCACTCTAGCTAATGTCACTCTGGTTATGGTGGATATTTTTAAACAAATTCTCCATTATTCAGAAACGCAATACTGCTTATTTGGCGAAATTTCATGAATCTCCCACCCTGAATGGATTTTGAGAATATGAGAATAGTTATAGATAATTCATACATACTGTATCAAGTTATCAATGGATGTTATTGTATGCATTATCATAATGTTTTAAAATGAAGAACAGCGGTTGCCAAACATTTTATGTTTTATGTTTGTACGTGGTGCCCCGGACAATACCGACAAACTTCGGGGATGAAAAAAGACCCCAAAACGAGCATATTTTGCCAATAAACGCATGTGCACTGTATTGCAGTATTGCTGTATTGCCCTGTATTGCAGGGCTGCAAAGAAATGAAAGCCCGGCAAGATGCATATGCAACTGTTGAAATAAATCATATTTTATGCCGAAATTGGTCCACTAACGAACAAAGTTTGCATGTACAGACATAGTCAGTCTGAATTAATGAAAGTCGGAAATCGGATTCGTTGTTGCTAGGCAGCGGGTTTGATCTTTAAGAACCAGAAACGCAGATCAGTTTCTTCCTGTTGTGAGCCTTTGTGCCACCTTCTGACTATGACATGTTGTATACTGAATGTGCTTAAACAACGCAGAGCAAGACAAGATAACTTCCAGATATCAGTTTTCAAAGATGTAAATTGATCGTTTTATCAATGTCATTTTCTTTAAACTGCAAACCTTTAACATTTACATTTGATCGAGAGTTTAAGCTGATTTAAAAGTCCTTAGTCCATCTGAAGTTGGTGAGTATAATGATGTCAAGAAATTACAAGGAACTACTTCTTTGAAAATGTTACCGGTGTAGTAAAAAAATATACATGTATTAAACAGATATGAATTGATGTACAACCTGAAACGAGTGCAGTCAGCGCAATTTTATATAAGCTACTCCTTAAAGTGCTTTTTAGTTATAAAAGTAATTTCAATATCGATAAAGAACTTTGAGTTTATCTTAGCTATCCACTACATTGAAACTTTTAAAGGTTTACAGTTCAGAAGATTTGTTAGCAAGACATCTTACGAATTTCAGGGGAGTTTTAATGTTAGCATCCTCGATAAATTTTCAAATTGCATGAAGTCAAATAAGTAGTTTTCGCCTTTTCGGGATAAAATTTGATGAGGAATTTGCCTTGCTATTATTTGGCTTATTTTCTAAACCACCTCAATTGAGGGGCTTGAGGGGCTTGAGGGGCTCACTATACATACCGTATAATGATACCATACCAAGCAATGCAAACTTGCACGAGGCAATTATTTCCAATGTAAATTGTAAGCAATCCAAAATCTCACTTAGATGTAGAATCACTATTACTAGGTGTACAAGCACACTAAGCTGTGTTAGACATGTTGCCTTCTGGACCTCTGGGGCTGAAAGTTCCACTGAACATGCCTAACATAGCTTTTAAACCTAGTGTATACAACTGAATACATTCAACTTGTCACATTGTGAAAACAACAAGCATAAAGAATTGAAAAAATCTGAAACTTCCACTATGGTAGAAACTTAACAATAATTTGGTATTTGAAGAAATGATTGAAATCATCGAAATCATCCAGAATCATCAGATATTCTTAAACATCACTCACTGTGTACACGGAGCACATATCCCATTATCGGTTAACGCTAGTCACTCATGCCTATGTTGTGAGACTACAGTCCTTGCCAGGAGGCCTGAGGTTCAATCCTTGTTGGGTGGCGACACCATGAGCACAAGAAGCTGCAAGCTGACGAGAACACATCTGTTTTCATTTCGAGTCCGAAGTAGGCATAGATGCACGGATTAAGTAAAGAATTCAAGAAAGCAAGCAGGGACAGATAATTGACGATGGTCGTGGCCTTATGGCAGCTAGGTCCACACGCGATCTGCACTAGGATGGCCACGAAGAAAGGCACCCAAGTGACCAAGAACACCCCCACAATGACTGCTACCACTTTAGCGGCTCGCAGACCACGAAGCAAAGCAATCCCGGAGAACCGGGTAATGCTGCTTCTGGCGTTGGACATAAGGTCAGAGGGTGTAGTCTGGCGCAGCTGCTCGCGTCGCTGTCGAACAGCCAGGTGAAGAATGCGACCGTAGAGGACGCTGATGGTCAGTATGGGCACCGTGAAGTAGATGACCACTGCTGAGATGATATAGCTCGGGGAAGCCAAGTAGGCAAAAATGCAATCAGTGCCCAATTTTTCATTGTGGCTTTTGTACCCTAAGAATGGCAAAACTCCTATGGCACCTGAAAACGCCCAAATTGCAATTATCAGATGGATGGAAAAGCGGAAAGTGACCCACTGGTAATAGTGAACAGCATGGATGAGGAAGAGGTAGCGGTCAATAGCTATGCTCAGTATGCTGTAAATGGAACCGGTGCATAGTACCGTGATAAAGCAAAGCTTTACCAGGCAGATACTGACGTCTTCGTGGACACTGCTGAACGCATTGGCCAGAATGAGGTACAGTCCGAGGCCAGCATCTGCAATTGCTAGGCTAGCCACGTAATGGTAGGCAGGATGCCGCAGGTATTTGGCAACGACCATGTAGATCATGCCGGCTACATTGGCCAAAACGATGAGAGAGCCAAGTGAATAAACCATGACGTCGTAGACGACACTGGACGTTCCATGTTCCAGCGGATTGCCCGTTTGCCTAGATGTTGTCAAGTAGCCTGGTGGAGAAGTAGAAGAAGGCAGATGATTGTCGAGCATCACAAGGGTCAGAGAAATGGTGACTCAATCGTATGATGCACGAAGACTGCAGGCTTTACGGCAACAGATTTAACATCAGCAAAAGCGAGAATAAAACTGAAGCACACCAGCTGGAATTGCCTGCATAAGCCGTGATAGTATGCAAAAGTGGGTAATTTGCTCATCAGAGACGATCAGGCAGCAAATTTGTCAATAAAACTTGATAAATCCCAAAATTCAGAAATTCAGTAGATTGCAATCGACCGAAAAACGTTGCTTGCAAGAAGAGGTAATGTCCACAGAAGCCAGAAAAGCAGTTCCCGAATATTTCTGTCATCGCAAATTCAAACTGCAGAAATGCATAGGTTGGAAATGCTCCATACTGCTTGAAAGCCGTAAATCCAGTTTATCAATGGGTAATTAGCATATGCAAATGTGAAGCAAGTGATTAACATTCCAAACGAATTCCTTAATGTTGAAGGCTTTTAAACTTTACATTTATCTCTGAGGCGGCCCTACTATCTGCAGGATCGATGCTTTTCCATGTTGGAGATCCTCTCGTAAAATTCATTAACTGTGAACCAACAATGGACACTGAGCGCCGAAGCAAAAGTGGAAAAAATAAAAATACCGATTGCAAATTAATCGAATGGAACCTCTCAATATGCCTTTAACCAATCAGGCGTCAGTGTAGTACTTAACTTATTATCACACACCATCCGAGCATGTGCTTTATCGATGTACATGTACCATTTGCCATTTTTGCCGCGCTCCATCTTCATTAAACACGGCTACTTAAAAGCACTTCCTGAGACGAGATTTTGCCATTAAAAAGCTGCGATAAGCAGTAGTTGCCAATCAGCTAGATTGCCCCGCTTTAAAAATAACTTTAATCCTATAAGATTCCCACGTGTGCATCAGTCTGCTCTATTTATACACATACTGTATACTGCACCACAGTTGCCTTCAGTTATACATATTGTATCATGGGCTTGAATTTGAAACTGAACGTTCCATTGTCATTAATAATATTCCAAAATGAAGGCTAAATTGACGGTTAAGTCAATCTAAAACATTTGGAATATGAAATGATATTGCAATAAAGTTTTGCTTATAATGATAATGCTATACAGCTTCATGATACCCTCCTCCAAATTATTTGTAAAAGCAAAACTGCTGCTCCAGTTGTTCATATCATAGTCTTTGTCAAAAATCAAGACATAATGAGCCACTAATAACTTCAGGTCACAAAATTAGCAAATTTTGCAAACAAGAATCGGAACAAACAGGATTTGTGGCAACATGCAATCTTTCTGATTGGTGCGAATTTACTGCGCATCTTGATAGGTGACAAAGTCGAACGCGTCCAGCATCTGAAGGAGTCATAGACCATCTGCTGATTAGGTTCGTAGATAACATCACTTTAGCAATGCTCATTGAGTGTTACGCGAGTCGAGGGTCAGGGAGTGTCACCTGATCTTCGCAACAATGTTGATGGATAAACATTCATGGTAATTAAACGCAAGCAATACTTATGTTTAACCATCAACCACATCATTGACACAATCATTACGCAAAAGAACTACCCATCCGCTGGTATTATCTGTTGTCAGTTTATCAGTTGCAAGCTGCTTTCAATTCTTCCCTAAGGGTCTTCACGAAATTTTGTTGGGTTCCCATAGCAACTTGTATTAATGGATTAAAATATATCTGGTGACGCACCAGGTAACAAAATTTATAATCCAGTCTAGTGTTCTTTTTCCCCGAGCCTTTTTTGCGAGTGGGACGTTGTATCTCCGAGCACAGCATTAATTACTCTTCATCAACCTAATATGCCTTCAGAATAAACTGGGACTGGTTTTTACCTGTTCTGTTGATGGGCAACCTATAATGACTTGATCCTCTTCAGAGTAATGAATGTGCACAACCTCCTGTAGCTGCTGATAAGTGCTAATTATATTTTTCTGTAAATAAAACAATTAAATATCACTAACTACATTGAATGTTGGCTTTAAAAAAGAAGGCTGGCACTACTGAATGAAATTTTGTGGTTGTTGAATTACTTGGCTGGCTAAAAAATAGCATGCATTTGAAACTGCAATGTGCAAGCATTTCATTCAACCATATTCACTTTACCTCTGTGAACATGCATCCAATTTCTAAGCATGGGATTGCAATTAATATTTTTAACTTCAGGTGGGCTTTGTGGGGATTTACGGAAAGTAGTTCGTCAACAATTGCGCAGAATTTGTTTGCCGACAGTTGTTCGCATAACCTAACCCAACCTAAGCTAACATAACCTAATTTATACATAACTAAACTTATTCGATCAACTGTCGGCAAACAAATGTTGGCGATCAACGCTCCGCAAATAATTGCTGGCGAACAACTTTCCGGATAACCTTTGTAGGAGTACTGGGCAACAAAAGGTTGCAAAAATTTGGTATAAATTCACTCAAATCCAATTCAATTTAAAAATGAATTTCTCAAAACATGAATCCCAAGAATCCCATGAACAGCAGTAAAAAAACCTATTCAAATATGGAAAATGGTGGAAACTCACTTTAATTGGTCGAAACAATATTGCCTCAGTTTCCCGGTTCGCCAAATACAGAGCCATGCTACGATAAAGGCCTGGCAATTTGGATTTCATTTGACGGTTGGCTTCAGTGACGATTCCTGCCACCTGTTCTGTGCTTGCAAATGGCTGGTTTCGAAGTAGAACTTGTCGGTTAGAATCTTCATTCACTTTCAAAACAACGTTCGCCTATAAAAACAGTGGGCATAGTAATTAGAAATTCCGAATCGATTCTATCAAATGAAAAAACTAATGTGGTCGTATAAATACTTTCTCCAAGAAGCCAGTTAATGGTCCAGTTAACACTGAAGTGCAGTGAGAAATCAATGCATCACACACTGCTTTTAGATGATTGTCAACGTCTTTTTTGGAATCAAGGAAATGTTCTGTTACTTGAGGTGTGCCCTTATGAAATAAAAAAAAATGAATTAGTTGCATGAGGTACTTAGTTATCCGAAAAAAAGATAACATAATTCATATACTGTTACATATTTTTTCAATACCAATTGGCCATTCAATAAAGACATGTTCATAGAAATTCTAAACGGAGTTGCAAGCACCCAACATAGCTAATTTTGCACAATGGAATGTCAACAATCACAATATTTTCTATTACCTGAACAATGAATTCAAGAACAGAATTGGTAGAACTGAAGCTAAAGAGTCTGGATCTTTTTTGCAACAAATTGACAGCAGCACCTGTATAAATGTCACAAATTTTAACCAGATTTAAAATCTAAGGAAATTGATTTTGAGCGATGTAAAGTTTTAGAACCTGCACTTTCAAATATTTACTCAAATGCAAGGTAATGAAGCAATATCATACTTTTTACTTTGCTGAAATCCAGCGTAGTTTCCTTAACCGAAAAATCTACTTGAAAAGGTGTTATTTGCTCCCTTAATATAAGGAGATGTTTTATTTGAAATAAATGACCATCCAAAGGCGTCTGAAATGGCACAATAAATTCGTTACTTTCTTAAATAAACCAGGGAAGCAATTTAAAATTATCGTTCGGAAATTTAAGCACCTGATTCTTTCCAATCATATCTCCAGCATTAATTAATGACTGAATGCACGTGGCCAAAGCATCTTGCGAGAGGCCTTGGAAAATTGATTTCTGAAAATATTCAATTTAATATTAGAACAATTGCAGGCCTCCTATAGAGTGCTGCAGCTATCTAATCAACAACTGAGCTCACCGGAATACAGCGATACAGCTTTGACAAACAATTTAAAGTGCGCCTGACAGTTGGATACCACATGCCGTGAAAATCAGCAGGAGAATCTAATACATAGAAATTTATATTTATGCTTAGTCTTATACCTTGGTTTGTAAATTCATATTTTGACTTTCTTTGCAAACTTACACCCAACCAAGCTTGACTGATTATTTGCCTGTTGCTCACTGGCTGCAGTTATGCTTGCAACTTCTTGACTAGTAATGGAACACGTCGATGTCAATGACGTCTGTGAATCTGCTCGACATAGTTTAGCTTGCATTATGCTTTCGGCAATGCTCTAAACAGAAGTTGCAAAAAATAATCGCCAAAAAATCTTTTCAACAAGGCAAAACAACTAATATTATACATACTTCCATCATCTCCAATTTCTCAGGGTATGCCAAATCGCCTGGTGCTGGTTTGTAGTTGAGAATGTCACTTTGGATGTAAATATGACTACGGTAAACAAGTCGCTCTTGAACATCTTGAAGCATTTGTGTTATACAAGCTTCAAATGCAGTTAGACGATTGGCTGAGAAGCAAATACATTGCAGCAAATGATTGGATATGTTAGAATCTAAATTATTGAAGGGTTAGTTTATTAATAAGTGTTGATTACCACTGTTGTGATTGTGCTCTTCCAACATTTCTACCTGAATAAAAGTCGGTAAAAAATTATGTTTTTAGCACTGTGATTGTTACTAATAGCTGTGTGGGTAAAAATAAAACAGAATATGTTTACCTTTAAAATTGTGCAAAGCTCAGCGAGAGTTTCCAAATGATTTATGTGAATGATCATTGGTCGCAAGGTATCGTATAACTTGGTGCAAAGCTTTTCTAGAAAGGAACTGAAAATAAAGATTAGATTTTATGACTAATAAATGCTTGTATAACTGTAAAATTCTTCAATGTAAAAGTTCATTTTGAAGTACATGTAGATCCTTACTCAAGCTGTTGGCCAGGCTTAGAGAAAAACTGGAAGAATAGCTGATATTCATCCTCGCAGATATGGAGCAAAAGGTTGCAACCACTCCTTACCTATTAATATAAAGATTGCCAAATTTGAATAAATTCTAGTACGAATGTTATGAAGGTTAAAACTTACTAAAGTACAATGGTCCCTGTGGTAATTATTGGCCAATTCTGCTATCGTGGTAGCAACACTTGAGGTGATTAGCAAATCACGCTGGGTAAAATAGCAGTGATGGCAGTCAGACAAAAGCTGCTCATATTCAGGTGACGGATGAACTCTAATTTCAATTTGCTCCATTAAAATCTTTATTCTTGCTGCATTAGTGCGGAATTTTCCATAGAATAAAGTAAAGGTGTTATCTAGAGGTTTTGGGGATTCCTAAATTGCATCAATATATTTACATATAAATATAAAAGAAAGCCATCAAAATCATTACCAACTAATTTGATATCATTCTCAAACTGAGCTTACACTAGTAGGCAGAACTTGTTGTGTGGAATGCTGCAAGGACTTCACGATGTAGGTATGGATAAGACTCAATGCCTTTGTTAAGCAGTGACGAAATTTCACCAAATAGGGACCACTCTCCTTGTAATTGGACTAAAAATGTATCAATTGTTAACATTTAAGTAAATGAATGATCACATGAGTTTACTTTAATGTTTACACACAGAATTCCATATAATCAAAGTTCTTCAAGTCATTGGATTAAGAACAGTATTCTGCATCAAAGACTTACGTTTGCCATTAAGAACGCAATGCATTCATCAATCCTCGCAAGCATCGGTATGAAGGATTCATTAGTTACTGATAATGTTGGAGAGTTTAGTTTCTACAAAGGAAAAAAGAATTTTCATAAAATTTCCTAAACAAATAAGTAAATAACAAAAAGCAAGCTGAAAATGCATTCACCGTTGAAATCTTGTCAGCTTCATTAAAATACACTAATTTCTCATCAATGTCCAGGACTGTATTCATTAATTTGGTCTACAAAGAAACGGGCTTTCAATAAACTTTTAAAGACATAAAACATCCCGTTACACTAATTAAGGACTTTCATTCACCTGCTCTGCTAGTAAATGTTCACACGCTTCGTGCAAATTATTCGTTTTGTTAGAAACAAACTGATATTGTTGGGTCAACGTTTTCAAGTGATTCAAACAAATTTCAACTTCATTGAGTAAGCCACCACATTGTTGACTATGTTCTTCGAGTTGGTCAAGGACTGCTCTAGAGAATTTAACGATGATCAAAATAAGTTAGCATTTAACCCATGTCCTGGATAAAAATAAAAATAATGTCATGCCTATATTTTACATCATCCTCGTTTAACATGTCATCTTCAACATCTGCAAACCAATGATAAAACTAGAAGAAAACAAAACAACACAAACAGTTTCAATTAGTTAAGATAAGGGAAACGTTAAATAAGCTTCTAAAAGCTAACCAAATGTAATTAAAGTAAAAAATCCGGGACTAATACTATGTGTGTGTTGAAGGTACAACGTTCAACTCGTAAAAGGCAGCAATGCCACTAGTTTTTGAAACCATGTATGTTGAAATCTGTTGACTGCAAATTTTGCAAATTGACAGTCTTTAACTACAGCATTTCATAATATAGCAGTGTACTGTTGTTGATTACTTGGTGTGCAGTTTCAATCTTCAGCTTGTGCTCAAGCAAATTGAAGAAGTGGTTCGGCATAGAATTAGACTTCATTGTATCATTGGAATCATCCTCGGCCTTTTTTGCGTGAATATCATCTCCCAGATGATTTGAATCTCCTATTTGCTAGAAGAAAGTCAACACCTTCAGAACAACATATTATAAGCATTACAACTGTCAACTGTTATAATGTTATCTCTTCTGTACAATGATGTGACAACTGTAACCGTTGCCCGGAAGAGATAATAAAGGAAAGATCACAGGTTTTTCTATTAGAACTAATTACTGTACATGTACCTCAAATTTGGCAGGCAAAGGTCTGTTTGCGAAGCACATTTCCATCTCCTGAATGATTTCCATTTGCCTGGCCGAGAGCGGAGCCTTAGGGTTGACATTTCGCTCCCAATCCAATAAACGCAAAGCCACGTCACCACTCATTTCTTCTAATAAACTAATTTACTATAAATGTTTTTAAATTAACATACTTGATAAATTACTATAACAACTTTTTAACACCGTAGCACAGGAAGCGAACCTCCCTACCAGCGGTGCACTGAGCAAAAAAAAAAAACTACGTCAACAGCAAGGAATTTCCAATGTTGCTTTTAGGGATTTTCGAGGCTCATACAATCTCAAGCACAAACCTTGGCGCGAATTTTCAAAATTTTGTAACATGCAAATTGGTGACTAAACGTTCTGCAATCTTACATTTAGTGGTGCACAACTACAGGATTTGATGTCACTTGTATGGGGCATTTAATTTCCTAATATTTTTTTACTTAGCACGGATAAAGTAAACTTTAATTCCAAACCTGATTCTAGATATTCGACATTTTTTAAAGTATATATTTCATATTGCTTATATCCCTATATACACCTTAAACTGGAAAATGTTTAACCAAACAGGCTATTTTGGTTTTAAAAGTTCCATTTTGGCTATAAGTGAATTCATTTTTGTTAAAATGACTTCTTGTACTTGTCCAACTTCATATGTTAAATCATCAACACGACACCTAAGGCTAAAATGAATCAAAAGACAGCATTATTCAACTACGGCACTATAATAATTCTTCCTATTAGCTTGCATATTCATCAACGTATGAGACGTAGCAGTGTTATTTTTGTTAATTACATACCTTTCGAAATCATCTACTGAAACCTGTCGTTTATCCAGTTTATCCTGGAATTTAGGTTTAGAACGTACTTTGACAACTTTAGGCGGCACCTCTACCGATTCCTACATTTCGACAAAAAATTCCATATATTCAGACCAAATTTTAAGCGGTGTATATCCAAAAAAAATTTCATTTACCTTTTTTAAATAATATACTTCCACCAAATAGAAATACAAAATGTATAAACTTTTCTTATTTATCAAGCAAACTAACAAAATCAATTCCATATAAAAATACATTGTTTTCTACAACCTTATACTCTCTTTTTTCAATTATTTAAAGCGATAACAAATGGTTACATATTTACCTTGCCAGATTCAAGGGTGCCATTCTCTGCCAAAACATCTTCATTTCTGTAAAACAACTTGAAAACGTGAGTTAAGTGAAGTGCACATATTTTAATCAAAATTGCATATGAATTTTTTTATGAAATTGCGATATAATTACGTTTCTTCAAGATCACCAGGTGTTGCATTAGAGGATTTAGCGTCTGGCTCAGATTGCAGATGGAAAAATGCTTTAAATTTGCTATACAGCTAAAGAAAAATATATCAGAAAATGTTAAAGGAACATACACTTATACATGTACATATTGTTCTACCTTAAAATCTGTTTAAAATGTATACAGTTTAAATTGATAAGTTGATTTGGTCTGAAGACCATAGACACTAAATTCCAAAAGTAACCATTGTTTTTATAAAGGATTATAATTGTAACATTTATTTGACATTAATTTAAAAAATCATTGGTTATCCTCGCCGATATTGCTTACTTTTGTTGGATATACTACGGAATATGCCCTGCTGCAAATGTACGCAAAATACGTAAAATTCAACCCCGTCTAGTAGACAAGAATGACACTTGTACTATAGCTGTAGCAATTTATCCCCTTTATGTTTCTTTCTGTTTATTCGAACCTAAAAATAAAATTTATTTATTTAGCTGCGCTAAGTGCGGGCAATCACTGCTAGCCTATGAACCGTTAGAAGTAGCCCATTTTCTGGTAGATTAGGGCAGCAGCAGGGCATAGTCGGGAGTACGTCCTTTATTTTATTTCACAGTTGATTAAAAAACAATAAACATGGAAATAATTCAATATCGAACACGTAAAGAACCGTTTTCAATTTTGTAAATGTTTACTAGATGTACGTAATATCGCATTTTACTGTAGAAAAATCGAAAACGGTTACGAACCCTTCTGACAAACTTAATGAATTGAAACTTGTTTTCTGCTCCTTCCTCGTCATCCATTTCTTTCTTCACATCAGTGTACGTGTCGTTGAGAATGGCAAGAAACATGTTCTGGAAGTTCAGATGATATTGTAGTACAACTACAAGGCAACAATCAACTTTAATGCGTTTGGATTGAAGACAATATCGCACTTACCATCAGCACGAAAAACACGAAAAAGACATAAGAAACAAAATAAATTGGTCCCATTATACGATTCGCGCTCTCCAGGTTATCGAAGTCAAAATCTTGCAATATTACTCGTAGTAGAGTGAAACTAAGAAACAGAAACTGCATCGTTAGATTGGTTGTCTAGCAAATACATTATGTAGGCCAATATACATGTAGTATAGGTATCTTTTTTTCCGAAAAGTTTTTTTAGATTGGTGTGAAAACATACATGGCAACGTGAACGCTGCAGAATTCAGGCAATTGGGTTCCAAATAACAAATAGCCCAATTGGGCATAAGCAAGGAAGATGATGAAGAACATGATTGCAAAGCCACCAACATCTTTAGCACACTAAAGAATACAAACAACCACATGTGGACTAAGATAAAATGCGCAACTTCAATTTTTCCCCAAACATTCTCACTTATTTAAACAATCATTCAATTAAAATGCATTTCTCAGCGTTAAAAAATACGCCAATGTTGTCTTAATATTACCAAAATATCTACAGAATAAAGCAAAATTGGAATAATTGGATATCGTCTAGGTAATTTTGGTTTTCTACTACGTGAATCAATGAAACATATCCGAAAAATAAGTATCAAATTATTTCAATTTCATTTAAATATTCACAAATTTACTGCCTAGTTTACGATTTTTTTCTTATTTTAAAAGAAGTTACAGTACATTAAAAGACTAGGTTATGCAACATCTAAAGAAGGTATTGTTGTTGTGGATTAAATTTTTTAAGCTTTGCATTACGGATGTCCTATTTATTGATGCAAGAAAACTTAGCACCCACCTTTGAAAGTGTAGTTGATAGTTGTGTCATTGTAACGTTAAAGCTAAGATATTTGAAAACCTAAGATTTTAAATCGAAATATCAATTTATTTAGTAAGGCGATGTTCCAAAAGATGTAAATTCAGGATAACATTTGACAATGCCAGCACCCGTACCTTTGTCCAACAGAAAAACACCAAGACTGCGATGACATTGTTGGATTGGGTTTGCCAAAAGCCGAGCCTTTCAAAATTTGGATAGACTTGCGGATTCTTTAGAAGATTTTCCAGAAGCTTACCAACAAGGACAGTTCGGTAAACAGAAAAGCCGATAGAAAATATCGAAAGCTGCATAAAATATAATTGAAGCGTTCTTCCTGGCAAAAATGACTGACAGTTGGACAAACACTCACAATCAACAGTAGGGTGTCCAGCAAATTCCATTTGGATTTGAAATAGGCTAATCTTTGAGTACTTATCTGAAAATCAATTGATTGGATACGATGGGAATATGTATACGCTGTATCAAGTTTATATAGCAATAAATTTAACAAAAAAGAATTACATGCGCTCACTAACTCTCGATAAACTGCGTTCATTTCGACTTATTATATATGAAGTAATTCGTTAAAGAATTTTTTAAAAGGAGTCAGCCAGCCAGCTTGGAGGATCTCCAACAGGTGGACATACATTGTATGTGACGCTTTTGTTAAAAAATGCGACCGCAAATAGAAGATTTTAGAGAATTTTTAAGCGTTGTTTAGAAACATTAATAATCAAGCGAATACTATAATTACATTTTTCAAGAAGAAACTAGACCAACATATTTATTAAAAATGTATGCCAATGGCGTATTTTACATTATAAGTAAAGGATTTTAGTCAATTTTCCTTCAAACTATGTTTCTTTCAGAAATACTGAACGAGAATGGCATTTTTTTGTTTCCAGATGGGGTAGGAAATTGCTCGAACAAAAGATGCCTTTCGCATTAAAATGTCAGTTCTTGCAATTTAAAAAAAAAGTAATTTTCCAATATTGGATTTATCAGCGTCTCTTATTTGAGGGGCAAATAAGAGAAAATGCATTTTTTTCTAAATTTAAACACGAACTAGAACGGAGTTAGCAAACAACATGCTTTTCATTGATTTCTGTCACATTTCGTATAAAAAAAATCTAAATAAATCTGAAATGATTTGCACGACTATTCTGAGAGAATATTCATTTTACATGTACCATATTTCTGATGCTTGTATGGTTTTACTTACTTCATAGATTTCTTCAATCAAATAATACGCTGTTAAAAGGCAAAAAACGAATTCTAGGCTCATAATGAAATAATCCCAACGGTCGACATAACGAAGCAACTTTAAAGTATAAATAGTTGTTGATGGCCAAACTCCACCAGCAGGAGGCATTTCCCACACGAATCTGGACAATTACATAAGTAAGGTAATAATGCATAATGTGCAATTTGCATTCCGAAAATAGACTTACTTAAATATAGAGAAGAGATTGATGTTGGCATTGTAGACGGTAAAGTCTACAAAGACCACTCTGGTGCCTCTGCTTATCCACGAATGTTCATATAAATAGCGTATTTGACTTTGCGCATCCTTTAACGTAGGGCCGAGGTCAAGGTAACTGCCAGCCCCACTATAGAAACTTAATAGACCCCAATGTGATGAACTTCCTAATTGCTCTCCCGTATAATATGTCCACCTACAGGAAAACATGTTTTTGCATCCTACACACTCATAACAAATCATCCACATACACACAAAAAATACTGAAAATATCTATGAAATGTGACAAACATCAAAACCTGATCTACTTACGCAGTTCCATTTTTTGGACCAAATGACTTTTTATCCTCTATATCCTCTGAATACTCGTTGTAACAATCCTTAATATGGCTACGAAAATCCTTGTAAATTTTACATGACATATCATTCACTCGAATTTGCCTAATCCGAGGCAAGCCCAACAACAGATTCTCTTGCAAAACAGACCTGAATGTCGCATTCACCATTTCTGCATCAGCAAATAGGTGAGTTAATAACACTTCCTCGATATACTAAAAGTGCAAAACACTCAAGTTATATCACTTGCCGGCTATCGCACAAATGATTTGAAATGTCGTGCAGGAATAGGAATGAAGTAAAAAAAAAGTGAATTTACTATCCAGATATCAGGAACGGCAGATATTTCATGAAATACAAGGCCTCTTTCACCAAAACCATTTCCAAGAAAAGCAATGGATAAGGCCCGTGTCAAATGGTACTGGGAATAGCTTGTCATACCCAATGTAACTGCAACATTATAAAAACGTTCAATACAATGTCCAGCTGACGGTTGTTAATTGGCACCATTTAAAACTTATTTTCTTAAATAAACATTCGATGGGTCTTCCCAAGTATACATCTAAGGAATACAAGTAAGGAATCTTTAAACGAAACCCCCACCATGGTAGAACCTGCCATTCCAATCCACTTATGGAACTCCGAGCCCACTCGGATCCATACTATTGGTCTTATTTCTTGC
>JAQGAF010003228.1:0-18464 GCA_034687865.1 Kryphioiulus occultus
TTGAAGGACTTTCCAAAACCTCTTTCAGAAATTGGGTTCTGATCTTCTGATGAGCTCAAGTCTATGCCAGATGTATCCAGGGTGTTATTCTCTTGCAAAATCTTGACTATGCTATCGACAAGCTGCTGCTCTTCCGAACTTGATAATTCGTCTTCTGACGACGTTTGCGATAGATACGAATCGCAAACAACTGCGAAAACGCAGAAAAACAAAACAATAACGACGAACCTCATATCTGAAAAATAAGAGAATTTTCAATTAGATACAAATATTTTAACCATTCCTTGCTTGGCTTCTAAGAATTATCACACTGGGTTTACAGCTGAAGGAACAACTATTTTATGTTAACTTTTCACAAATTAGCCTACATTAATAAAGTATGACATGAAATAAGTGGCTTCATTCATATTTACCGTTGGGAAATTGTTATTGCTGATTTGCTTCTTGTGTTGCTGTAGTGAAACTGCTGAGGTTATTGAGTGCGTCCAGCCTATATATACATGTACATGTACGTTTGTGGATTATTGGGCAAATTTACAATGTTTGTTTACAACCATGCTTTTATTTGACATTTTATCACTGGTAATAATCTTCATACCGTTTTGGGTCAGCATTCATGCTGAGAAATGTTTGGATATGTTTGATAGTTATAATACTTACATTGAAACTAATATGGGCTGCCATACAAGTTGAAATAATAACTTGCTATTGAATTACATTTATAAATAGGACGTATACGATATGCGAATTTGGTTTTGAACCTCCAAACTTACAGTAAATATCATTCTAAACGTTGCAAAATCGTCTGCAATAATGGTTTGATTGCCATTTTTTCCACGAAATGTTGACTGTTAATAACCATTGACAATAATGTTGATGATGTTCCCAACATCAACATTATAAAGTCATTCATGACTTTGAACAGTCAGAATACGAGTGTACAGTTTGCTGCAGTAATTTACTGATCAATAAATAGCACGTGAATATTGAAACAAATTCTGACAATAACATCTTTGAAAACACGTCTATTTACACGTGGAAAGAAAGTGACCTTTCGTTACCCTCCTGAATTATGCTAAAATTTCACTGGTGAGTAATAATAAATCAATAAATTTAAGGGTGTCAGTAATGCATTTATCCTTAAACAACTCGGAATGTTTTCAACCCAATATACTCAGTTTTATTATTTTGAACATTATTATATCGAACACCACGTCAGTTTTTTAAAATCAATTAATACATGCAGACGATTTACGTATAAGGCACTTGAATGCTGCTGTGACTCTTCACATGCTGGTAGGTGCAGCTTTGCTCTTCCACTTATGCAAAATCTATATTTATTTTTGCATTATTTTGCAATTAAAATCCTAATGCACTTGTTATTAAGTTTCACGTTTTTTTCTATCTTGTTAGTGTGGTTATTCTGAATTGCCCTAAGTGTATAAGCTTTCCCAAGAGATGTGAATGCTCATGCTTGTCGTACAATTTGTTATTGGATGTCAGCTGTCTAATACTGTACAAACACAGGAATAATGGATTTTTTCAGCTTGTTTCTTTCTACCATGCTGCCAATGCAGTGTTTGAGAGCCAGTGGGTGTAACAACTAGTATTCGTATCGTTATAAATATTTCCGTTATTAATATTATTTAATATTTATATTAATAGAATAAAGTCGATTATTAAGGCAATAATGGGTGTTTGTGGATAATTCTGGTACTGTTTTAAAGTATGTCCTCAGAATTACTTATTCTTGGAGAGAATGTTCAAAAATGCAGTTGAGCTTTCAGTGTTTGCCTGCGACCAGGGGCATCATTCTTGAATTTTTGATATTCTTATAGTATTCCGGTCTCGAAATTTAGATGATTCTCGTACCAATATTGCGTGACATGGAGTAGACTGAAAGTTGTTGTTTTGATAACCTATTTGCGATCCTAATAGTTCTGCTGTTGGTGCAAATATATCTGTTTTGTTTCATGGAGCTATTACGCATAAGTTAATGGTTTTATCAGTAACATACAATTAGCCTTCTATGCAAATAAACATTGATTATTTAATTACCCATTACCATATTAAACTGCGTAATGATGCAATAAATATTGTTCCATTAGTGATAGCTAAATGCGCGATGAACATGCAGAGGCGTGTTTTGGTGTAAAACACCAATTTGCGTGATTTAATCAACGAGCTCCTTGCACGCATGGGTAGAAACTGAATTTGTGCCAAAGCAAGAAATAATGTGCCCAGTTCACTTGTTATTTAAATATTGATTTTGATAAGTCGTACCAATCCACTGTTAAATTCATCTGGAGATACAGTATGAAGGTGTGGTTAGTTTGAAATTGTCCTTGGGAATGTCGTTATTTATTTATTCTGAGGCCAAGGATGAACATGAATGTCACCAAATCTGCCATCAACTATGAGCTGTCTAAAATGAGTAACAGAAAATTGGTTTTCTGTCGTACACCATGCAACAAAGCTGGTTGGCATTCATTTCAGAGATACCATTGTGTGCTTGTCTGACAGGATAATGACAGGCTGGCTTTTATAGAAATTTGCCCAAACATCGTTGCATTGAACTATGCCGTGCAGAATACATTTTAGTTGTTGGGCGCCCAAGGCGACAATTGATTATGGGAAATTAATTACTAAATTCCTGCCTGAAAGGTCCATCCATTAAATCAGCATTTCTGCGTCAGCCAACGTTGAAAAGATGGTCTTGCAGCAAAAAATCTGATACTTTTTTGTCATAGAAATGTTAAGCATTTTAGCTATACTATTGCATCATCCCTTTTAAAAATACAATTATTGACACGTGGGTGATATCAATGCAGTCTGTTTCACAAATATTTCACTATATGTTCATAGGTAAAGCATTGCTTTAAAAAGGTTTATCATAGTCAAAACGGTTCAAAGACTGATGCAATATCAGGGTTCCCCAAGACCTGGAAAACCTGGAAATGTCGGAGAAGTTGCAACAGCCTGGAAAAGTCAGGAAAAATAGAGGAATGAAATTGTAATAAAATTGCCAGTTTCACAAAAATACTAACCTAAATTTGCAGGTTCCATATCAATCCTTACATTAGCAATCCATATCAATACTATCCTTCCTTACATGTCATATTTTTGCATTTTCAGTGGTCAGAGCGGTCAGGGAATTTTATTTCATACCCTGCATGAAAAGTCAGAGAAGTCAGAGAAGCTGAAAATTTCATCTCTGGGAGAACCCTGAATATTTACAGTACATGTATAATGAGAATATAACGACAGATATAAATTTAATATCGCAACAATGACTTTATTATATATCTAATATCTTTTTAAAATATAATTTTATTCAATGGGTTCATTTGTAAAGTTTCATGGGATATACTACACAATATTCGCTACTCCAAATGTGCACAAAATATACACAAAATATACACACACCTTTTGTGTTTTATTGTGTTTATCCTACCTTAACCTGAAATAACCTAAGAATGAAAATTCTTAATTTAGTTGGTTTCCATGCGATATATGGCTTGCGTTATATGGCTTGACGGCGGGTGCACACGAATTGATCATTTTGGCAAAATCTGACAACCGTGGAAATTACACCAATCTGTTAGCTTTTGAAAATTTCATATGGGGATTTTTGTCTTTTTTTACCGCTAGTTTATGACGATGTGAGCATATTATCTGGTCGATGAGCTTAATGCTTTCACCTGCATTGTCTCTGTGTGTGAAGGCTATTATTAGGTTTTCGTGAGAAATCCATGTTGTTTCTGGCATTAATAACGCCTTTGGGCTCATTTGAGCAGGTGGCTCTGACTAAGTCCTGTGTCAAAATTGAACATAATGCACCCTTTCGAGAAGTCTATTGGCATAGTATGAAACGTTGCTTCAATATCTCTGAACGTACATGTATTTCACATGGCAAGGGGTGAGTGAATGGCATCAAATGCAGTTTCATGGAGTATTTGTTTGTTCGAAATCAAAACCTAGCTGACATTGACATTAAATTGTCGATTCGTATTCTCATACCAAGGATACAGTCTGATGAAGGTAGGAAAATAATACTTGCAAATTTAATGTACACGTACATGCGTTGTTTTAATTTTTTGGGATCTTGGGATCGATGAATTTGATCGATTATTTAATAGCTTTATGATAAATAGTTTAGTTTAAATAGCGAATTTTATTTACCATCACTGTCAGGGAGAACGGAAATCTGAAAATAGACAAACGCTAATGTAACAGAGCAAAATTTGTGTGGTAATCACATGTATCACATTCGCAAATTTACTTATTTGAAGGAAGATTTGCGTTTTTTACATCAAAATTTCGTCAATATTTAAAGAGTGAAACTCCCATGTTGTAGATAATGCAGGGTTCCCTTAGACCTGCAAAATATGGAATTGTCAGGGAAATTGAATAGGCCAGGAGAAGACAGGGAAATTTGATTTACTTGGAAAAAGTCTGTGAAGTTCAAAAAGCCAATAATACATTTTACATAAATAAATTATTGGTTTACTCAAAAATCAAAAATGTGGATGAAACTAATGAAGAAAATATCAATTTAAAAAACGAATCAAAATTTGCTGTTTCCTTATGAAAACGTTTGTTCTATCGCCTGTTAATATAACCTAAACAACAAATATAGCAACCCTTCATTGGTAAATGTCATATTTGTGCATTTTCAGTGATCTGGGTGGTCAGGGAAATATGTTTTAAAACCTGGAAAAATCGGGAAAAATTTGGTAAGTTGAAAATATCATTTCTGGGTAACCCTGAATAAGTGAAGGCTCATTTTGTTGGTAAATATTGTTACACTTGGACTCAAAATTTAAATTTTCTACTCGTTAATTTGTATAAATTCGTAAAAATTCATATTTAACAAGGAATGGAAAATCGAACTTTTAGCATGACATGAAGACTTGGTTCATTATGCATGTATAATTTAACAGTATAACCTTACTTAATGTGGGGGATATTAGCATGCTAAAGCACTTTTCCTGTATTTTCCCTCATGTTCTTGGCTGGGAATTTCATCTTGGATAAGTTGGATAACTGATGGAGTCATCAGACGTTAATCGGAAATCGGGCAGTAGTTTCGAATTGCCAAAAATATCTGATTGGGCCTCATTTTCCGGTCATTTCCAAATGGCAATGATCGAAGCCATATCTGCTAATAAGAAACGTGACTCTGATGGCCTGGAACAGGATGCCCAGGCCCCACAAGCGAATGCTCACCCTCAGAAACGAGTGGTTAAGTCTGTAAAATGGAATTTGCCCAATCAACCAATGGGAAACTTTGGAAGGAAGTTGGTCAACATCAACAGGGCCACTTTCGCCACCAACATCCAAGTGACCTCGTCCTTGCCACGAGCAAAACTGGTGTTTCCTTTGATTAGAAAACCACCACCACCCAAGATCCTGGTTGCCATTGAGAATCCAGAACCAACAGTGACATTTGCAGATTCTGAACAAGTTTCTAAAGAACTTCGTCCTAGAAGTGCACACGAATTATCCCATGCAAGGGCCAATAGATTGCACAAAGAAGAATTGGAGAAATACAATGGAAAATACTGCAATAGATTGGACGTGAAATTTCGTGGAAGGCCCTCGCCGAAATTTCCAGAACATGATGCTAAAGCAAATAATACCAAGTTGCCTGTCATTATTTGCCAGGATTTGTCTTTGGTCGAAAATTCCAAGGATGCTCCACAGCTCACTGAAACCAAGTGCATGAATTGGTTGCATTCATACTTTAACTATTTTAAATGATCTAATTAAGGTTCCCCAGACCTGGAAAACCTGGAAAAGTCAGGGAAAATTGATTTAAGTTGAAAAAGGGAATTATTGGTTTGCACAGAATTCCAGAGATGACAAGGAATTCTGGGAAATAAATTAATAAACATTTCAAAAACTAATCTTAGCTTGTTGTTTCCTTGTGAAATGTACAAGTTGTATGTTCTATCTTCTATTTATATACAACACATGTACATTAAGCAATAAATATAGCATTCCTTACGTTGGCATGCCATATTTTTGCATTTTCAGTGGTCAAGGTGGTCAAAAAATGTGTTTTGAAACCTGGAAAAGTCAGGGAAGTTGAAAATGTCATCTCTGGAGAACCGTGTAAATGCAATTAAACAGTTTATGACACTATGACTGCTGAAGTGCTAGAATGGATTTGTCAAAAAAGATGTTCGAAAATTACCCAAGTTTGGGTTATTTAGTGTCCAATTCAGTATCGTTATGGTAATTGATGTGCACATGGTACACAAGGGCAGTTGATGGCATTGATATATTTGCATGTACATGCACATGTATTATTCAAGTAAATGAAGACAAAATTGTGAAAGCTTGTGTTCTTTAGTGTCCACTCCAGCCTATGGTAATTGATGTGCACATGGCACACATGGGCGGTTAATGGCATTGATATATGTAAACACATGTATTATTCAAATAAATGAATAAGGAATTGTGAAAGATTTGTGAACGAGATTTATTCTAAGATGAAAGATGATTCGAACGAGTTGTTACATGCAAAGTGACATTCCCTACTATATGTCACGTTGTCACCGTGACGACGCTGTGGCCTATAAATATTAAGCGAATTTTCCCCTGAACTTTCTGCTGGAATTAGGCAACGACTTGGTTGGAAAACATTGATTCCTGATGAATATGGCTAAATACGCATTTGGGTTGATTGTTGTTTCTTTGGCCATGGCCATAGCTGTAGAATGCTTGGTTTGCACTACGAAAAAATTTAATTGCGTTGAACGAGGCATGCGATTCATTGGTGGAATCATAATGCAAATGTCGAACATATCATTGCTTGAGTGCGCCATAGAATGCTCAAAAGATGCCAAGTGCAACAGCTTTCAGTTTACATCGCCATCTTCAGAATCTCAGACAGACAGTTCCTGCTTCTTTCTTGACCATTACGAAGATTCCCCTTTAACGACCAGTGATCCGCCAAGCAGCATTTATCTGCTCGATTCTGGGATTACAACAACAACAGCAGCAACGACAACAACTACAACAACTACAACAACAAGAACAACCATAACAACGCCAAGTACAACTTCTGCAACGAAAGTTTCTCAAACCACAACTGCTGTTCCGGTAATAATGCTTTATTGTTGCATCAGGTTGCATTAGGTCTTTGAGAAGTGAAAATATCCGGAAAATGCCCTCTGAAAATTTACATAAAATGTCCTCTTAATTTAAAAGTAGTTTTGAAAATTGTGTAAAAGTAAGAGTTAATCAAAGTTTTCAATGTCCAAGAACAAAATACATCGAAATTTAATCTTATATTTGTAATGGCATGTTTGTAAAATATATACTGCGGTATATGCCCTGCTTCAGTATAGCCACTATGAGAAAGTGGGTTTCCCCTAACGGCTCGTAGGCTGGCAGTGTTTGCCTGGTGGTTAGGGGCAGCTAACTCAGAAATTACATTTTTAGGTTAGATTAGGTTAGTTTAAACATGATAACATAAAAACGAACCAAAATCCCCATTAGATTCCCTTAGATTCCGACAGCTAAGGCCTATTAGAAAAGTAAAGTTGAAATATGCATATTATAAGCAGGGCATATACATGTAAGGTAGATTCCGACAGCTAGGGCAGTTGTTATTCTTGTATATTTGATAAGTAAAGTTGAAATATAGGCTATATATTATGGGCATATTTGGAGCAGGGCATATAATGTAGTTAATCCCTTGGATGTACTAATTGCCCAAAACACCTCATTCAATGAAAGATGTGAAAATGCGATGATTTATGATTAAGAACTGGATGAACTTGCGAATGATAACAGATGTTACCTCTGATTTCAGGCGTACAAAAATCCAAAAGTGGTTTGCAATTATGCTAATGAGACTGTTAACGTTACATGCAATTGCACTACCTCAGATTTCTGCTCTGGTGAGTCTGGTATTGCCTTACTGTGATTGAATCTTTATGTGGTGAAATCGATCTTCAATTTCGCACATTGTCCATAGGCATTCTTCAATGCAATGCAACTATTTCTGGGAGTGTTGTGTCCTACTACTTGGACCGCATCTCGGTGGCCAATTACTCTACAGCAGAACAGAAGTGTAAGCAGCAAAACATGGGACTGATTACTGTTAAGTCCAAGGTGGAACAATCCACCATATGCTTCATTTTGACCCAGGCTGTTGGCAATCAGGTCTCAGAAGGCTTTTGGATGGGCTTAACAAGAACCAATGATTCAGTGAATATTGGAATTTCCAATTGGACGTATTCTGATGGATCAAGTTTGGGGACTTATAAGCCCTGGTATCTTCTCGATATTTATCCTGGACTTTGTGCCACCCTTGCTGGTGGTTCTTCAAACTTCACATGGGATCCTTACACTTGTGGCGCGAGCATGCCATCAAGCAACAGCATATCGTCAACCACTAATAAAAAAATGCGAGCCTTATGCACAAGAATTGATGTTTGAAACAATTTTACTTCTATTAATGAAAGTTTGTAAACATTTCCTTGCATTCTCATAGTGACTACCAAACTGGAAAACGTAAATTCCTCAGGAAATTTTATATTCAACCTGGAAAACCTGGAACACTCAGGGAATTTTGAGTTGAAACCTGGAATTTTTCAGTGTAAAAATTGTGTTTCGTGTTTGTTCGCTATAATTCTGATAAATCGGCACAGAAATGATTCGCGTGATAATCAATTCCACCACTTCTCTAATATTAGGCATTCTAAGTTTAATTTACTAAGAATAAATTATGCATAAAGAGTTATATGCATTATTGGTGATGTAGTTTAAAAAAATTAAAATTGCCGTCAATGTTGCCTATGTTATTAATATTTCTGGAAAATGTTTACTAGAGATTACACTTAAATCCTTTATTTCTGGTAGGTTTTTATCCAGGCTTCTTCTATGGGTTTAATTTCTGTCAATATTAATATTTATGAATTTTTCAGAGTAGCCCTAAACTTCTTTAATGGTGATCTAGATTTTTATAAAAAAAACTCGTCAATTTAATTCATTATTATTCCGAAATATTAAAGCCATTTCAAGGAAAATTACCTAAAGTCCATTATTTCTGGTAGTTTTTCAAATAAATATTCGTAAAATCCATCATTAGGATATGTTTGTTTGGTATTGTTGAATAAAAATCTACCATTTGGGATGTAATAATTTAATTGATTTATGATATTGATTTAATTATTTAAACCTTGAAAAACCTGGAAAACTCAGAGAATTTCATTTTCAGAAATTAGTAGTCACCATGGTTTGTTGGTTGCAAAATACACGATTGCTTGTTAAAAATTCACAGACTGCACATTGGAAGTTGATAGCCTATATTGTGTTATGATCCCTTAGTCTTTAAGTCTTATTTGTATTGTTTTGTGGATCTTGGCTTAAACTGTAAAACGATCAGACAGTCAATAAGATTGTTCCTTTGTATCAGTGCTAATTTTCTGATAAAACTTAAGCTAGTTCATAGGTGGAGTATGGAGGAATTGAGTTTGACAGGTTAGACATTCCTTGTAGTATACTTCACGAGATGACCATAGGGAGATTGCATGTACTATGGTTACCTGGTTGTGATTGCTTGCACAAAAATAATAAACTGAAAATGTTTTTAGAATATGTCAGGCTTCACTTCTCTCGTTTTCAGCTGGCTATTTCCTTTGTCGTCTCTCCTGATTCTGTTTTCATGATTCCTCTCAAATTGTGGTCGGTTTCAATAAAATCCTCATTAAATATTTAGAGCTTAGCAACTTGACTCCTTGTAAATAAATGTAGTACAACACATGACAGTGCAATTCAAAATCCATTTGAGGAGTTAAAATATGTTTATGCTCATTAATGCATTGAATACACGTCACATGTTTGAGTTTTGACATGTTTCTATCTGGAATTGAGGAAATGTCAAAAGAGTGAATTTGTATGAAAAATTAATTCAATTTGGTTGCTTTATAAATTTCTCGTGTAACTGAAAACACCATTTTCAAAGGAACTTCCAACTGATTCGCATATTTTGCTAAGTGCAAATATATATCCAAATGTTTCCCAAGTTTTTCTTCTACATGAATCTAATGCTTTTCTCCCTGGCACTAACTTGTGTCCATGGTGCCATTTTCGCCTCCACTTCGTTCACCCTTATGAAAAAGGACACAAGAGCTGTAAATGGAATCATATCAGGATTCCCAGGGGCATCCTTGCTTAAGTGTGCTGTCTTGTGCTCAAGATCCAGCTCTTGCAATGCCTTCCAGCATTCAAGGTCCAGTTCTGGTGACTCTGGCGGAACGTGCGAATTGTTGAATGCAGACATTACATCAGGTGTTTTAGAAACTGAAGATCAGTCTTGCAACATTTACAATGCCAACGTGATGAATTTTTCGACTTCTGGAATTGCTACATCAGACATTCCAACAACTACCAAGGCGACACCAACACCTTTACCTGTTTCTGAAACTCTGGCAACGACCACTGCATTGCCAGTAAATATTACTATAATTTCTGTTGATTGGTTTGAAGTTTGCAAATTTCCACATGTTTTTAACAATTTTAGGATGATAAAAATCCGGCTCTCATTTGTGCCAGCAATTCTTCTGTAAAGCCAGTCAAAGCCAATTGCACGTGCTCCACCCCTGATGACTACTGTTCTGGTTAGTAGTACAGTAGATTAATGTTGTGCATTCAATTAAGTTGAGATTAGAAAACTAATTTTATTGAGAAATTTGAGAACTGCTAGTTTTGTGACGTCTTTCAGGAATTCTCCAGTGTACTGGGATTATCGCTGGAAAGTCCTTCAAGTATTACTTGGATCAAACATCTAGTGCTATTGGAATGGACAATGCGAGGAAAATGTGTTCAGATTTGTACATGGATCTGATAACCGTTAAATCTCTGCAGGAGCAACTGACCATTTGCAGCATTTTAAGTCAGGCTGTTGGCACTCAGCTCAAGAGGGCTTTTTACATGGGTTTGAGCCGCAACAAACCTGTTTCAGATGATTCTGAAGAAAGCGATAGCGATGCACCCACCGAAACTTGGTATTTTGATGATACAACTAAGTTGGGCTCTTTTAGTTCGTGGGCCGGGGATACTGGGAATGGTTCTTGTGCAACCTTAATTGGGTACAACAATAACCGATTCAACTGGAAAAAAGATTTATGCAATGACTATTCTTCTGAAGTTGATTATTATGGCATTTGCTCCTATACTGAGAATGATTCTGACGATTGAAAAGTTTCATTATTCACAACAAACAACGTTTTTTGAGCACCTAAACAGATTGCCTCACAATGGTTCCAAATTTCTAGCAAAGAAACATGTTCGAGGATACGTTTAGGGCCTTATTCCTGAAGTAATGTCCACATCCAGTAAACATTTCCTAGAAACATGCTTTCTGGAAACAGATTTGCTCAAATGTTTCCACATTTCTAGAATGGAAACATGTTTTAGGAAACATGTTTTAGGAAACATATTGAAGGAACAAGCCTCAAAGGCTTCATTAAACATGTAGAAACTTTTTGAGATTTCTGTTTCCAGAAACCATGTCTCCAGTAAATGTTTCCGAGGTGGACAAGGCTTTAAGAATGTTTCCTCAAACATGTTTCCTTTTGAGGAAATCTGTTTCCAGAAACCATGTTTTAGGAAACGTTTCCTATATGTCGACAAGGCTTAAGAGTATTTTTTTCTTCAAATACATGTATACATGTATCAGTAGTTTGCAGTGTACTAATGTCAGTTAGTGATATTTCTGAGCAATGCTTGCATCCCAAATACAATTGAGCAATGCGATTTCACAGCACATTTGGTATTGTGTCACACCATGTAAATTAAATACATGTAAAATTAAAAATGTTTAAAAAGCAATTTGAAAGCGATTTGGAATAACGTTTAACAAAGCTTACCATCGGATTTCGATTGGATATGCGCAGTTAGCATGTAGAATAAACTTCTGGCCAGACTTATTAAACGATTTGCGTTTAACTAGCAGCTAAACCTACCATTGTTAATTATTGTACTTTATATCAAAATGGGTTCGAACAAAAGCTCGGTTGCCATGACCTCAAATGTAACAGTCCAACAAGGGCCACGAGCGAAACAAATGAATATACATCATTAATTATTCAAAAAATTAGCCCAATGACTCCCCCTTTAATATTATAAAGAAAATAATTTTAAAACACATAGCCACTTGATCTCTAGCTCATTAAGGTCGAGTTCTAGCTAATGAACATGTTTGCTAATGTGATGCTTGTTATTTGTGGATTCCTGGTCCATGTAGCGACCTGTGAACCTTCATTTAAGTCCACTAAATTCATCAAGGTCAGACAGGGAGCCAGGGCAAGTGTAGATTTGATTGCTGATACATTTGGAAAAGTATCTTTGATTCAGTGCTCGGTTCGATGCTCCAAAGATCCCAGTTGCAATGCATTTCAGTTTTCAAAACCTTCAGGAATTTCTGGGTTTGGTGGAAGCTGCCAACTGCTAAATCATGCTGAAACCCCAGATGTCTTTGATTCTTCAATCACTGAAGATATTTCCTGCAATATCTACCGAGCTCCTACATATGAAGAGACAGCAACAGAAAAATCAACTCCTGCAACAACTTCTATCACAACTGCAACAACTCCAACCACGCCCACAACAATTAAAACCGTAATTTCGTTTACTTTTATATTTCTAAAATCATCGAGTCATTTTTTAAAATGTTAATCTACATGTAGCAACATGTGTAATTTCAGTCCCCGATTTGCGATTATGCTAACCAGCCTGTCTCTCATTCATGTAACTGTTCTACAGCATCCATGCCTTGTTCTGGTAAGCAGTTTTGTGTCCTGGTTACAATAACAGGGTGACTGACCTTCTGGAATACCTGGAAAACCTGGAAAAGTCATGGAAATTCATATAATGTCTGGAAATTTGTTGTGGCATAACGATTTTGATTGGGATGAGTATCTCTGAAAAATATTATAAAAGCTGTATTTGCAACATTTTCTAATATTTGTTATGAATAATCCATTAAAATACACCTAATATCCATTATTTGTGCTATTTTTTTAAATTCCCTTGGCGGCGTTCCAAAATAATAAATACGGTAGTTGCCTACTTATCAGAATTTTATGTGGTTGAAAATTTTCAGCAAAAAAATGTCCTACAGCGCTTCCATCATTATGAATAATTTTTAAACATTTTAAGAAGTTCGCAAAAATGCAGTTTTTGAAATTAGTAATACACTAAAAAGTCATTATTTCTTGTAATTTTTCAAAAATTTCGCCTGCGGCATTCCCTTAATAATTTTTTTTATAAAATTGTGGGCTATAATCCACCATTTCGTGATATAGACGTTCTAAAATTCTATGTTTTTTGCCAGCTCTTCCCAGTTTTGTTCATAATTTTAACACTTCAAAAATTGCTTTAATGCGTTAAGATCATGAAAATGAACATAAATACAGCGTGCGAACGAATTTATGACTCTCCCAAGTTTTCAAATGTGATAGGCTGAAAGTGTCTGAAAAACCTGGCAAACCTGGAAATTGAATGAAAGATTCGGCCAGTCACCCTGTACAAGTCACGCTGCATGTTCTTACATGTTCTTACATATTTCCCAGGCACTTTACAATGTACAGCAACGTATGCTGACAAATCGGTTTATTATTACATGGATCGTTCCGAGCCATTAGCTACCTACGACCTTGCGGTCGACCATTGCAGTGATCTTGGTCTGAAACTTATCATGATAAAGACAATGGAGGAGCAGTCCACCATTTGCAACATTTTGGCAGATGCAGTTGGCACTTCTGTTGCAGAGGATTTCTGGATGGCAATGCGAAATGACCCTGGCAGCAGTTCATATACTTATGCTGATGGAACCTCGGAAGGCTCCCTGGATGTTTGGAATGCTGAGAATCCGCATGGTTGCGTGTATCTGGCCGGCAGCGCAAATTTCAAATGGGAAGCCTCAAAAAAGTGTGGTGGAAAGGAAATAAACGTTGGTCGGGCGATATGTTCTAAGGATGTCACCTAAGGCATGCACTTGTCATTGACATGTTTTACCACATCACGTGTGTGCATCAATCAAAAAATATGGCTTTTTTAGCTTTTTTTTGTACTTAACCTAACCTCACCTAGCTTAAAGTAACCTTGAATCGTGATTTATTTATTTAGCTGCCCATCCACCAGGCAATCACTGCCAACCTACGAGCCGTTAGGAGAAGCCCACTTTCTCATCGCGCTTATGGTGAAGCAGGGCATACTGTACAGGGTGGTCTGTTTAGTCAGGGCCCAACGAAATAAAATTATACCTTTAATATGGTAAGAGATGCAATGATAGTTCTAGAAGATAACTTTTAGAGTCGACCAAGGGCTATCCGGCAAACATATTTGCCCGTTCAAGGTCATCCTTCTGCCCGTTCCGTGTTTTTTTTGCAAATATGTCAGACACCGTTGCAGATAGGATGCTAGTGTGAATAAGAAAGTTGTAGAGCGATGCCTAATTAGTCTAATTTAGTTGGTTTCAACATTTTCTGAACGAGTCACAGCGAGCTAGAATATTTTTCCGCGAGTGAGCATCATGACACATGGATGTCCTTGAACGGGACATTCAAGGTCACGGCAAATATGGTTTCCGGATAGCTCGTGGTCGACTCTAAATGTTACCTTCAAGAACTATCATTGTATCTCCTACCAGATATAATTTTATTTCGTTGGACACTGACTGTACATTTATTTCGTTGGACACTGACTATACATTTATTTCGTTGGGCACTGACTAAACAGAACACCCTGTATAATACAACCGAAAATAATATTCTAAGTGAAAGATAGTCACCTGCTGTAACACTATGGTAGTGGAAATTGTACATGCACACTGTGTATGCTTGTGTGTGGTATTGAGAATTAAAGAAAATCACTTCGTCTGTATAGTGAGTGGTTGAATTCACACGTGAATCAATGTGGATAAAACGACCAGGATTTGTTTCCCTTCGTTGATTTCAATAGTCAAAATACATGTTTAGTGAAAAATGTTCGTCTACATACTAGTAACCTTCTGACTGCCAAGCACTTGGAGATCAATCAGCAATTTTTGAGAATTGATCCATTGTTATGAGGGGTAGCTGCAAGCAAACATTGTGGGTGATATCCAAACATACCACATAACCAAAATATTAATAGAAACTGATAAGAATTTCATTACTGCACAAGTTATGAGGTTATTATGTTTCAGTAAAAATAAACCAATGATTAGTTTTAGCGTTTAGATATTTTGAGCGTGATCATTAGTCAATACCTGGCTTAATGTTATTTTGTCATTTAAATCATTGCTAAGAATCAAGTTAGCCATAACAACAACTAAAAAGGTCATAAATATATTCTGGTCATGCTTACCAATCATATGCTATCTCTTTCTCACTTTCATTTTTACTACAGTTCTGCTTTTTGCGGAACATTGGAGATTTGAACAGTTTTTCATATTTTCGTTCTTAAATCTACATGTATGTGAATAGATTTGAAATTCATACTGCAACCATGATCTTAAACTTTTTTCCTCGCAATTGTCTTTTGTGGAATTGCCCTTGATTCTGCGAGCTAGGATGTTACTATGAAATCTGGAACATTTTCCAAAATTAGGCTTGGATTAAGACTTTTACGAAGAATCAGTGTACTTAACGAATGTTTCCCTAATTGGATACACACAGTTATGCTCAAATGATGACGATTGCAACATTTTGCAGTTTGTGAATTCAGCGGATGGTGTTCGTTCGAAGGGAAGTTGCGAATTCTTGAATTTGGAAATAATCTTGATGTGTTAGATTCTTCAGGAATTTTTGATTCCTGGTGCAACATTTACTCAAATGCTACCGAAATACCCAGTTCTGTCTCAAAGAGGGTTTGCATCTTTCTATCGTTCCTTCATTTACCATATCATATTCGTCAAACAAGAGCAAAGTACAGTTAGGCTATTTATTGCACTTAGCTAATAACATTCTCATAAGCAAGTTGTGCTTATACAAAAATGCCGCATGCTAATCATAACTGCGCTTGTTCACCTAACAGTACAGGTTCTTGCGAAGGTAAAATAATGTGGAAATTGTAAAAATTAAGAAAATGGCAAATTTCTTTCATGTTATGCTGGCCTTTTGTAATGCTCACCTACGTACTCCAACAAAAAGGTTTATTATCTTCTGGATCGTTCCAAGACATTCGACTTACATGATCCTGCTAAAAGCAATTGCACGAAACTCGGCATTGAACTTCTCATGATAAAGACAATGGAGGAACAATCAACAATGTGCAATTTTTATTTCAAAACCTTGAAAATTCAGGGAGTTTGAAAATGTCATCTCTTGGGGAACTCTGTTTAATCAACTTGAAGTGTCGTGGTAGTACCTAGGTTAAATGTGCACCAATCAGACAAACCTATAAATAATTGATTACTGGATGATAAGTGGTATTGAATGTAATTTAAATCAATAATGAGAATATACGAATGGTGTCTTGGCATTTTCAGGGATTAGGCGTAGCTAACCTAATGTGGGTTGCTGCGGATCGCAAGATGTAAACAAAATATTAGTAGTGATAGATATGAACTTCATTAGTACATTATTTTATTTCAACTGTGATTTCAACGTGACATTTTCGAGTGAAAAAAAAATCGCCAAAACGTTCCGCTTACTAACCCGTATGCGTCTGACAACAATGCTCATTTTAAATGAATTAATATTTGATTCTTTGTTCAATACGCTGGGGTCATTAGGTCAGTTCAATATCATTGTTTAGCTACCATTGTTTGATATACCCATTAGCATGGTTGCAGTTACTGCATATAAAATGACCACAATTCAAAACACCGAATTACATTGGTGGAAATTACGATTTCACAAGCTTGCCTTGATCAGAACATACTGAAACCATGTTATCTAGCTCGCTATTTATTACATTTTTAGTTTGTGGAATTGCAATAGGTTCCGTAAGGTGTGAGTTTACTACGACATCGTTTATCAAAATTAGGCAGGGGTTTAGGATTGGTGAAGCATCAGTGTACTCAAAATTCTCAGCAATACCCCTTATCAGATGCGCAGTCCATTGCTTAAGCGATGCCAATTGTAACATTTTCCAGTTTTTGAAATTTGGGGATGGTGAAATGTCGAAAGGAAGTTGCGAATTCCTGAATTTTGGAAATAATCTTGACGCATTAGATTCTTTGGCAATTCCCGATTCCTCATGCAACATTTACTCAAATTACATCGAAAAATCAATGACTACCACGGCAGAACCAAGTACTATCACAACTGAGGTAATTACTTCTAATTAGAATATCAGTGACTGGCCACTCGGTAAACCTGAAAAGTCAGGGAAATTCAGATGATGTCAGTAAATTTATTGTGGCAAAACGATTTTGATTGGTATAAGTATCTCAGAAAAGCATTATAAACACTGCATTTGTGATCTACTTTTTCTAAAAATGTTTCATTGTTTTCATTATCATTAACGTTTCCTAATAGTCAACAGTCGAGTCAACCGTCATGACTACCACAGCAAAACCAAGTACTATCAAAACCATAACGAGTCCAACCACAACCAAGGTAAATTACTTCTAAATAGAATACTGGCCGCCCGGTAAACCTGGAAAAGTCAGGAAAATTCAAGTAATGTCTGGAAATTTATTGTGTCAAAACAATTTTGATTGGTAAAAGTATCTCAGAAAAGCATTAGAAAAGCTGTATTTGTGATCTAATTTTTCTGCAAATTTCGTCTATGGCGTGTTCATTATCGTTGCCGTTCTCATAATATTTCTTATGAAAAAATCCTCTTAAATACACCTAAACTGATTTATTCTTTAAACAAATTTCGCCTACGGCGTTCCTAAATAGCATCCTGTAAGTAGCTAAGAAAACGGGGTTCTTACAATTTCAGGAGCCAATTTGTATTTATTTTGGGACTCCTTCTGATCACAACTGCACTTGTTCACCTAACAGTACAGGTTCTTGCGAAGGTAAGATAATGTGAAAATTGTAAAAATTGAAACAAACGACAAATTGCTTTCACGTTATGCAGGCCTTTTGGAATGCACGGCAACGTATTCTAACAAATCGGTTTATTATCACCTGGATCGTTCCGAGACATTCGACTTATATAATCCTGCTAAAAGCCATTGCACTAACCTCGGAATGGAACTTCTCATGATAAAGACAATGGAGGAACAATCCACAGTTTGCCACATTTTGGGAATTGGAATTGGCTATCCTATTACAGAAGATTTCTGGATGGCTTTCCGAATGACAACTCAAAACAAGGTCTTTTCATATGATGATGGGACCCCCTATCAACGATTGTCTGTTTGGCTAAGCGGCAACAATCTCGGAAAATTAGGCTGTGCATACCTCTCTGGAAATACAGACTTCGGATGGAATATCTCACGAAATTGTGATGGCGTGGATCGTCAAGAACATTTTGGTCGAGCGATTTGCATGAAGCTTATA
>JAQGAF010003229.1:0-18463 GCA_034687865.1 Kryphioiulus occultus
TCTTTATAATGTGTTAAGTATAGTGATTGAGGTGGTGTTTGAAGGACTTTTTGACAATTGTACAGGCACCATTCATTAACAATATAAGATGTATGTTTTGGATCATGATCTTGATGAAGCACAAACTCATCATAAATGTTTAATTTTCCTTGTATTTCCTTAGAAAATTTAGATTATTTACTGTGGATACAGTAGTCAAATGCGGGTGTATCATTTTCACGTTGAGCCACTGTACCTGTACTTCAGGTCTTAAATGATTAGTTTGTCTACAGTAGCTGTTGCCATACAAAAATTTGTTTAGCAATATGTTAGGATCGCTAAAGGCGACATTTTTAGAAACAACATATTAATAATTAAGGGAATGCAGTGGCAATTAAAGGTGAAATTTTTGCAAAAAAAAGTTCTGAAATGATGAATGTAAGTTGTTTTTTTTTAAAATTGCTTTTAAAAATAGTAAACTCTGTCATGTCAATTTTATTGACATTTTCACCTGATACTTTTTTATAACCTTGACATTCCATGACTTTTCAGAAACTGAGAACCCTGAACGGTCTGCAGTCGAAAAATACTAGTTATAAAACCTCATCAACAAGCTCCAAACTCACGTCTCCTTCACGCCTTAAGACTTTCGTCATGACTTTTGCTCCAAAAAATCCCACACGTTTGCGTAATGTGACAATGAGAGAATGAACCTTTAATTTCTTAAAATGCTAAAAATAGAATTTACAGAGTGCTTTTGGGATACTTTTGGTCTACACTGCGAGCAAATACAGAGACGTCGGTGCCACTTGAAATTCCCGATATATGCAAAGAAACTGTTTTACCTGCTCTTTCACGCCAATTCTACTGATTTCGGTACTTTTCAAATAACATTATAAAACTGAACGGTTTTTCTCTAGTTTTTTTGGGGGATTCTGTTTTCGCATTAAAAACTGCCCGAAAGCCATGTTACTTTGCAAGGCAATTTTGTGAATTCTGGAAAACTTCAGCATCCAAAATGCAACATCAATAACAAAAAGCTCTCAAATGTAGTGAAGTTGATCTTAGTACGAGTTTGAGACAATACTACGATTCGGGAGTATGAAATTACTACAAATATTAAATGCCGTGTTCAGGAAGTACTTAAGACAGCATACGGGTTCTGATGTTAGCGGACAGAGGGTCAACACATTTACTTTTTTCGAATCAATACCACCAATAACTCAACTACTCAAGTTGAATATGTGGTCAGTATATTTTGAGTTGCATTCTCTGTAGTATGAAAATTCCATGGGTCTATCAGTTTGCAAAGATGATGGACATTGTGTGCGCAATCTATCGGTACCGGTTCCAACAACGGGAAACACCAGGTTAAAACATTTCTTTGTATGGCAGAAACCAATGGCAACCGCGGCATCCAATGGGTTAGTCGACACGAGCATTTGCCGCCACAAAAATCTTCCCAGAAACGACACTTTCGGCGCTAAAAAACCCTAGCGGCTCTGAAAATACAAACAAAAATTTTAGATACAAGCTGTTTGAGGTGGTGGGCAAACCGCGCTGGAAGCGAGCCATCTGCCTTTTCGCCCGAAGAAGAAATTGTTCGAAATGCATAAGCCGCTTGAAATTCCTTGCTGATGTAGCGTGCCATCCGAGGTGCTGGGGAGTAAATGCCCACGGAGGATGACACATATGACGATGACTGATGAGCGTGAAAGTAACTGGCAACACTAAAATCCAGGTGATGGCAAATAATAGGGCATATAGAAGGCAACGATCTAGGTGAACAATCCTAATGCAAGGTCTGGAACGAATGACAAGCGCATGAACGTATGAAGCGCTACACTTAGATGAAGTGGAGATTAAGCACGTGGTTCGCAATAGGAGCACGCCGGGCCAAGGATGCAGTGAAGGATACAGTACAGAAAAACAAAAACCCGATGGGTTTGCTGCATGGGTTTTCAGCGTTGGGCAATAGGTCGATCCTCAAAGCCTGCTCAAAAGTGCACATATTTACATAAATCACATCATCCACATAGTCCAACTTAGTTGCACTGCTGATCAGAATGTCGAAGCCAATAGGACACAGCCGAGGAAGTTGCCCTGCAAACAATGCCATTGCCAAACTGAATGCTGAGAATCACGGCATGCTAGGTAAGTGTGGTCTTTCAGCCATTTTAAGCCTGTAATACTAAGTTGTCGATGGTGTGTCCGAAGGTTGCATGATTGTAATCATGAATATCATCTAAAACTTAGATATAGCGCATACATTATAATACAATAGTTTAGTCTGCTGTGCATGTACTGAGGGCTGAAAATGGCTGCCTCAATATAATCTAGTGACACGATAAATAAATATAATGGTCTCTCCAATGCTCCATGCCTGAAACCCTTGTACATGATGGCACCTTTCGACATGATCAAGGAACACTAACAATTTTTCAGGGCAATTCCAAACTTTTTATTTCTTCCCAAATTGCTGGCATCCAATTCGTGCAACTGGAGTGCATGAAATTCCTATCTGGTAGGGAGAGTGCGGTGTGAGGAACAGTCGAAGTAACGTTTTTTGAAATGAAAACACATTCCAGCAAATCCTCGAAAAATATAGTGGGTGAGAAACATAGTCATGAACTTGCCTGTAAGCCAGCTTAATAAAATCTAAACCAGTGAACTTGCATACTAATAAAGTTTAAAATAGCCAAAGAGAAAAAATTAAAACAAGAGAATTTGAAAATTAGGAATTGAGTTCCAAGCATGAAAAAAATCAGTAAATTGCACCAAACCAACACGAAGCCATGGAAGGTCTTTGGTCAGTGCGGTGGCAAGCATGGACAATCGTGCTGAAAATTATGGCAAAAGCTTGTTGAGCAGAACTTGTGAAAAATGTCATCTCCAGATTTACTTATTTTCTTAAAAATAAACAAGGAAAACGTAAACATGCAGTCTAAAAGCATTTTCACACACGTTTGATTTTTACCTGGGCTTGAATTTCAAAACTAAGGCGTTTACATGCACGCTTTAAGGTACTTTAGACCTGTTCCTTCTGGGATACAAGGTGGATGCCCCAACGTTCTTTTATCCCAGAACTCAACAAGCCTGCCTAACGAAGCTTGAAGCCTGCATGCAAACGTAGGGTTAACTACCGTCCAGTGCTACCATCGTATAATGCAGTGTACACACAACTTTGTTTAAACTGACAGGCTAAAAGCTATAACTTCCTGTCTAATTAATGATCAAACAATCGGCACATGAGACATGCAGGATATCTGCATGTCGAGAAACCATTGCATCGTAACAAGGCAATTTCGTTTACTTTACGACACGATACGTAAACTGTGTTGGAACGGATATGAAATTCTGGCTGGCATGTGGTGCATCGTGTTACACATTAGGTCTGGCATGAAAAGAAGTTTCATTTTGGTGAAAAGCTTGTAACAGTGATCTAAATTAATAGTCATCTTGGTGATCGGTATGTGGAAAAAGTAAGAGTCTTGGTTTGATCAATAGCACAAACTTTATTAGAAAATAATAAAGCATGACGTTTCGCCCAGCAAAGGGCTTCTTAGTGTGCATCTAATTCCTGAATGAAAAACGGGTCGAAATTTTTTTTACATTTTAACAGGATAACAATTCCCATATATACATGATACCTAGACCCAGAACACAGTAAAAAAAATTCGTTTCAATTAACCCCTTAGTTTCAGCATTTATTTTGTTACTGTGGCTAGGCCTCATGTATAAACAGGAATGGTTATCTCATAAAATGTAAAAAAAAATTTATTCGATCATTTTTTACCCGGTAATTAGATGCACCTGAAGAAGCCCTTTGCTGGGCGAAATGTCATGCATTAGAGAGTTTGCGATTTTCACGCCACGATAACATCTACGCAACGAGTGCAACAAAATGCTTTTCGTTTATCTTGTGTCGTGAGCGTACGACTCACCAACAGTTTAGGAGACATTTCGATGTTCAATGCACTTCATTTAAAGTGATGGTTTATGGGAAAAGGCCAGCAGTGTGATCATGCCTTGTTTGCAAATTTGATTTAGTGATACATCAGCTTGACAGCTGATGTCTTCGATGGGATTTATCCCTACACTTGTTTGCATGCACAACTGCGCACGTGCAATATAAACGTGGATGCTTGACGTACTCGTAAGCCACTTACACTAACTTTAAATTTTATCGTAAGAACTTTTACGATCTTATGAAAGGGATCACGACAAGTGGCGGATATGACGTCAATTTGAAGTTAGCGTAACGTAAGTATTCTCGTACGTGAAAATCGCTAACTCTCTATTATTATTTTCTAAAAACGTTTGTGCTATTGATCGTCAACCAAGACGATCTAAAATCAAATTTTGTAACTTGGCTTTGCATGCGGTTAAAAATCGGCGTTAAGCTCCCTATTGGCTTCGGCAATTCTTGCGTGGACTAAGCCCGGCTATGCACACGTACATGTCCAAGGACCATTGTGCCCGAGTTCGGAGCATGGGCTAATGCTAAAATCCAGGGGTTTCTTTCGGCAACTCCTAGGTAGGTCCGGAACGCCGTGCTCCGATGAGCTAATTCCTCAGGCCGGGTCTGAAAACTGTTCAGATTCCACCGTCAGCCGTGTTCTACCCTACCGTTAAAAAGTGGAAAACGGGACCCGGGCCCTAGTACGGCGGCGGGTTGTGCGTCCAGCGGGGCGGCCTCGGGGGCCTTACCGATGGCGCCAGCAGCGGGCGTTTGTTGGGCGGTGGCCCGAGCGGGTTCCAGCCCATGGGTGGCCGTGGCATGGCGTTGCCATTACCGCGTCTCTGGAAGCCGAAGCGGACGCCGAACGGCGCTGCCTCCCTCCTGATTGGCGGCGGTGCGGGGTGGTTCATCATCTGCTGCCAGCCGGGTGACGTCGGTGGCTCGTTCCTCCGGGTGTACAAACCCTGTCCGCTGCCGACGTTGGCGTTCCAGGGTTCGGCCATCATGGGCATGTCCATGCTCTCGCGCCGGCTGTCCAGGGTCTCGATTTTCGAGTACATCTGCCCGTCCCCTTGCGGCAGCGCTATGTCTGCCAGGTCGGGGTCACCGCCGCCCTGCGGCACGATAGTCCTCAGGTTGCCGCTCTGGTTCTCGGGATCCCTGTCCCCGTTGTTGCTGAGCCTCCCGATCACATTCAGCAGGTTGTTGGCGATCACGGACCGTGCCGGGTTCTGGCCAGGGGGGTAGCGAGCCCCTGCGGGGAAGATGTTCCGGGGCCGTGGCGGCACCCCGAAGCTGGGCTCGGGCTGTACCTTGTTTTCGGGGGGTGGCTGACCGCCGTCCTCCAGAGTGCTGCCGCGCACCAGGGTGATCAAGTTGTGGTTGGATGCGGAGTCGTTGCTGCTGTCGAAGTTGGGTGTGCCGGTGGGGGACGGGGTGAGCTCGACGATGTTGGAGTTGCGGCGGTACATCGGGCCTCGGGGATTGGACTGGGGCATGCTGAGCTCGGCATCGTCGCCATTCAGCGAGGACGGGTACTGCTCCGGGTCGTAGACGTCGTACGGTGACTCGGCGGGCTCGCCGTAAGACTGCGGGAAGGTTCCGAAGCCGGCGGTCTGCTGGGTCTTGGGCGCCTTCGGGGTCGTGGGTTGGTTGGCCCATGGCTGCGGGCTCTGCTGCTGCGAGTTCCAGTTGGGCGTCGAGGAGCTGCTGCTGGACTGCGAGGCCAGGCCCTGCACGGAGCCGGTGGAGACCAGCTTCTGCAGGATGTCGCCGATGGTCGGCGTTGCGCCGCCCTCCTTCGACTGGTTTTGCAATGCGAAGTTGGCCTGGAAAGGAAATGAGATTGAAACTGCGATTCAGTGAGCCTGGCATTGCAATTCGCTGCAATGCACATCAGGATGTCTACTAGGTTTGGTATTGCAAATTCCATGACTTTTCCATGACTTCACACAATTTCCGCAAGCAACATTTGTAGATAAACTTACTTACAAATGCTGAATTTTAGAGGAATGGTAGAATTCATTATTTGGTTTGAGATATTAATATCACGATCAAGATAAATGTTGCAATTATTTTGATCGTGATTTTAATATATCAAGCAGTGAATATCTGAGAAGATGTCTATAAATTTAATTATTTGGTTAATCATTTTTATGCTAACTTCTCAGTATTATAACGAAAAATTCCCTGAGGTTTCCAGGTGCACATCGACAGACTGAACAAAAATGTTAGTGACCCACATGAACCACAATATGTTTCTATACGCGAGTTAAACATCTTGTCATGAAATTGTAAACTTGCTCACAACCTTCATGTACACACTGTATTTTGTCAACGGATCTTAAAATCCTACCAGTTTCTTCGCTTCGCATTCAAACACACAAACCAAAAACTTCCTCAAGTGTTATTGTTAACCCTTTAGACATTAACCAATGCAGGGAACAGCATGCTGTCACTAAAGTCAATTTCATGCAGAATCATGCCTAAATTCTTAAAAAGCGTGCGTACTCGGTAGCGGGAAGAAAACCAACGGGAAGGGGTGCGCCTCCTAGATCTAGACTCATGTGACGCCTCGTCGTCTTCCCCATCGCTGGACTCATCATCACTAAAGGTTGCAAGCACGGGCAATGCAGGCTGCACAAATCTACCACCGGCAGAATCACTACTTTCATTCTCAGGACTAATGTAACGGATAACGCTTTGTCTTGCCTCTCTACTTTCGTCTTGCAGGGGTGTTGCCGATCCGGTCCCACTCTCCTCGTCCTTCAGCGGGGTGCCCACCTCCTCCCCGTGGGACCCCCCAGTAGGGGGCGTTTGTGCAGAGTTGATTCCCTCGAGGGACCTTCCGCCAAACAGACTGGAGGTGAAATTTGGAATATTTTGCATCAGGTTCGACAGCCGGATGTCCAGACTGCTTGCGTTGCTCTTCGCCTTGCTGTTGCTGACAAGCGAATCAAAAATAGAGGCAGCAGTGACTGCAGCTAGAAAAAAAGCAAATGGTGGTAAGTTATAACTATTGTCTAATGCAGGGTTCATACCAAAATATGCAACTCAATTTCCCAATCTTTCTCCGAACAAATCTGATCAATTTCCCTGACTTATCAAATAAAAATGTCACATGTCATGGTTCATACTAATATTTGGAACTCAAATTCCCTGACTTTCCCTGACCATATCTAATTAATTTCCCAGACTTTTCAAATAAAAAATGTCACATGTAATTAAAATTAACTATGTGCAACACTTCAATTAACTATATTTTTTTGTATTTTTCTGTCATGATGACTAGCCATATCTTCAATTGAATTTCCTTGACTTTTCCAGGTTTTCTAGACATTTTTTGGGGGAAACGCCGTAAGCGAATTTTTTTTAAAATAATGCATTTTAGTGAATTTTTCATTAGGAAAATTAATGATAATGATTAGAATTGATAAATACAGCTTTTCTAACGCATTTCATGATGCTTTTATACCAATCAAAATAGTTGTGCCACAAGAAATTTCCAGACAATGAATCTCCCTGACTTAATGGTCAAAATGTCAAGATTTCCCTGACGGCATGAGCAGTGCAATGCCTATCTCGCCATTTTTCAAACTAAGTCGCGAGCTGATTTTTGATGGGTTGAGATTTTTTTTCGAATTGTGCAGTTCTGACGGTTGCTTTCTGACTCTTTGAAAGCAGAAAGCTTTAAACAACGTGTATTAAAATAAAATAAAAAAAATAAATGTAAACTTGCATAATTGGTAGCTAAGTCAGCCCAGGAAATGATGACGGAATCATTAACGATCAAGTCTTCGTTTTTCAAAAAAAATGTGAAGATATAATGCCTGATTGTATGGCCGGGTCAAAGTTGTAATAGGGGTATAATTGTACTGTCTTTTTCTGCAACTGGTGAAATTACGAACCCATATAACCCATTTTTGTCAAAGAATTTTTAAAAAAAGGGGCCTAAAATGTGATTATATCTGTTATTAGCAAAATTGTCTATGCGTCTATATGCTAATATTTGTGAGAATGTCTTAAATCTTAAAAAGGCATTAGGGCGAAAAATAATTTTCACGAAAGTACTCTTAAGTCATTTTTGATCAACTTTTTTAAATTTTATAAAATATTTACAATCATTAAAGTTATTATTTAGACAAGCAAGCTGAAATTCATCATTTGTATTCCAGTTTTTGTAAAAATTTTGGCTACGACATTCTCAATATGTAGGTGGGTTGCAAAAATCTGTCATTCTAAACACTGGGTCGCGGTCTGGAAATATTGAAAATAGCTGGTCTATCCAAAATTCCTTTTTCACCTTTATAATAAAATTGCACAGGATTATCTAAAAATACATTTCTTACACAAGGGCTACCAAATAGAAGACGCCAAAAACATAGTAAAACTGCACTTCCATCAACGAAGTTCCAAATAATGGTCGCTTATTGCAATTTACCCGCAACATATAGAATATAAAGTCATACCTTTTGGTTTTGTCGTGGAAGCGGTGTTGGTTGCATTCGATTTGGAGTTGACTGTAGCAACAGGTTTGGAATGTGGCGCGGTCGAAATATCCGGTGAAAGATTTAGACCAACAGGAGATCCTTCGGGTGATGGAGCTGATCCAGGTGATGGAACATCGCCGGCATTAACAGCCTCTTTCATTACTAAATAAAGGCAATATTTGATAAATCTCAGTCAAGGTACAAGGTCGACTAAACAACTTATTTGCAAATTACCAGTGGCAGGATTTTCACAATCCTCATCGGACATTTCCATGTCGACTGCTTCGGTGTCGTCCTTTGTCTCGTCCTTCTTTTCCGCCTTTGGCTTTTCGGATTTGGCACCTTTTCCGTTCTTTAGAATTTTGGGTGGAGATTCGTCGCCGGAGGAATCCACAGGTGAGGGTGCGTCAAAGGACGGAGATGGAACTGGGGTGGGGAGATTCGGCATAGTTTCCGTCAGCTTAGTTTGCAGATTTTTTACTCGGGCTCCAAAATTCTTGTAGGCCTACAATTTGGAAAAAAAGGCAAACATGACGTTTTTGCTGAACAGCTGGGATTGCTACAAACAAACGACACGAAACTTTAGTACAGGGTTCGTACCAAAATTTGCAACTCAATTTACCTGACTTTCCCAAACCAAATCTGATCAATTTCCCTGACTTATCAAAAATTAACTTTATTTTCCACACTTTGCCCATTCAAGTACATGTATCTAATAATCTAATATTTTTTAATTTTTTCACATGCATATATCTCATTTGTTTCACAATTTTCAACTAATATTTTTGAACAAAAATCGCATTTTTATTCGCCGCGACTCCGCGTATATATTAGAATTGAGAACGCCACATGCACAATTTTTACAAAAACTAGACTAAAAAAAAACATATGGGTGTTAATATTAAAGAGCAATTCCTGCAAATTAACATTTAAGAGAACGCCATAGGCAAAATTTGTAAAAAATGTAGCCCTAATCCAATTTTGAAGACATTCATAGAAATATTAATATTCAAGAGAATACTGTAAGCCCTTTTTGTTTTAAAAAAAAACTAGACCAGAAATACCAGATTTAATATAAGCAGGGTAAATTTTGACAAAAATCAAATCTTAAATGATGAATTTCAGACAGTACCCATTTATTGCAGCGGCAATTTTGACATAAAATATAGGAACACTTGACAAACTGTTTTTTTGCTCAACCCGATAAATTGTCCCTAAATTTAAAAATATTTCTACGATGGATTTCAACCCGTTTCTTTAAAAGAGAACGCCATAGGCGAAATTTTTGAAAAACTCTACTGGAAACAACGAATTGTAGGTGAAATTTTTAGGGTGTTTTTCATAAAAGTGAATTAAAAATTAAAAATTTCCAGTCACAAAATTCAAATTTTTTTGAAAGTTTTCATTGACTCCCACCTGACTTTCTCAGACTTTTTGGGCAAAATGTCCACATTTCTACATGTAGTAGAAATCAAAACTTATACGAACATTGGCAACGATCTTCGCTTCCTTTTTCTGGGTTTCGTAGAACACTTCACTTTGTTCCAACTGTTCGATCATCGCCGTTCGTTCCTTGACTTCCTTTTGCAAAATGTTAACAAGCTCCTCGAGCTTGTTCGTCGCGTCTTCAAATTCTTTGGTGAACTTTGTACCATGTGCTTTATCTGTAAAAATTGTGTTCTAAGTTTTACGAGTCGGTCACCATTAAAGTCCATTCCCTCCAATATTTTCATCTTCTGTTACCTTTCAACTGCTTAAGCGTTTCAGTGCTGCATACGTCCATCTTCAAGCCGATGAACTGCTTCTGTTTTACTTCGACTTCGCTTTCCAACTTTCTGAACTTTTTGATTTTGTCAACCAATTTTTGGGGCTGGAGTGAGTAAAAAGAACAGTAATGTTCATTTGCCATGCATGTGGCACTAAATGGAGCAGATTTATGTATTCGCCGCATATGCCTACTTTAAATTCAGCTAGGATTTTAGCATTGGCAGCTACTTGAGCATTGGCTCCCGTCACGTTAGCTGGCGCTGCACATAAAAGCAAACTGATAATTAAAACCAGCCTTCTCTCTTGCAAACTAATAGTACGCACTGCATATTAATCGAAAACTCTGCAAAAGTTACAGCAGAAAAAAGCGACAGCCTTACCAATTTTTCCAAGAATCGTGTGCAGTTCTGCAATGAATGCTGCGTCATACACATTGCGGTCCTCCCATATTGTCAGGATCCTTTCGACCTGAGGCCTAATTTTCTCATCCCTGGAATATTAAACATAGCCATCGACCATGTTTAGTTCGTAACTAGCAATTAAGCTGGTCGAAAATCACATTACAAACTTAAGACTTTTTTTGGCATTTAAATCTACTGAAATCACGATAGAAGCACACTTGTGTTATGCTAACTATGGCATGAGTCATAAATTGTAAAATGAAACATTCCTTTTGGGGAACATGTGTTTATTCGTGTGAGCTGAATGGTTTGGTGGATTGGGACTAGCAAGGGTCCTTGTACTGTTATTAGTTTAGCAAAATAAGAAATGAGGATGACCAACTCAAGGCATTATGACAACATTAATTTTAACGTGGAAAATTAGTTATTTGTCCAACAGGTGCGAGTTTAGATGAAAGAAAAACAATTAGTTGTTACAACAAATTAACCAAAACAGCAGCCACAACACGTTGGCCATTACGCAATGTTTCAACATGTACAAAGTTGTTAGAAAGTAATGACATACAGGTGCCTAACATTATCATGCTGAAAAAAGGTGCATAGTTTCTTTTCGAAGAACTTCTATAATACGAGATGTTGGCAGAAACAGGTGGTTGCAACGTTTAAAATAACTAGAATTTTTTCAAACAAACTGGTAACTTCGGGAAACACTAGGCGATGATGTTTGTTTTCACTAAAATAAGGTGGTAACAAGTTAATATCAAGAAGCAGCGATTTTCTGTCACTAATAAGTACATTCTCAATATGCGGTGAAAAAAATGCATAGCTATTTTTCGAACATATTGCATAGGCCCTAATACCAAATCCATTTCAACTTAAATACGGAGTCATGTACATGTACCATTAATACCACATGGCATTCACTTACATGTAACTCAGTAGGCTACCCACTGAGTTGAACTGAATTTCAAATGGTTTCTGAGCCAGGGATAACATAATACATTTTTAACCACGCTGACTAATGAAAAAGGACAAATATGGCTCTGCCAATGTAAGCAACGTTATACTGTAATTATTGCATATTTATAGAAACAATAGCTAGAATACAAACTTTTATTAAGAAACAGCAAATTTAGATTCATTTTTAAATTGTTAATAGTACCCTGTCTTTTTCAAATAAAAACTATTTGCCTTGACTTTTCCAGGCTTTTTCACTTTCCCTGACAACTCCTGGATTTCCAGGTCTAGGGGAACCCTGTCGTGATGTTCTCGCATTCTGAACACAAATTCGCCAAATAGTTCACAAGACGAATTTATTTGTGAAAACGTCAACCAATTGATCTTTAATCGTGTTACATGTATACCGGGTATTTCCCAACCAGCCTCTGACCTTGTCGTTCGCAAACCTCATCTATAATCAATGATTCTGACATCAAAGATATCAATGATTATGCTCACCTTACAAGATGAATAACCTGCTTGATCACCGGCATCCAAGCATCAGCAAACTGGGCACAGTTTTTCCTTTTTCCATTCTGAATGACGTCGTTTGCCAAATACAGGAGGGCTAATCGGTTGCTTACTTTCACTAAAAAATACAAAAAATAAAATAAGAATAATACACAAAATCTGGTGCAACAGCAATGAAAACTAGGGAATTCATGTCTGTGATTAGCATGCATTATACAGCAACTACTTGAAGAAACTTTCTTCATTCATGCTAAATTTAAGATTGGTAAGTTTTCGTATTTCTAACCTATCGTTAGAAGCTAGCTTGAATAGCTTCTACAAAATTAAGAACCAAGAAAAAAAACTACTTGCTAGTTTGGTGGTGGTCCAACCTTTCTAGTAGCTAGTGTAGGCCTACATGCCCGAACATAAACCTAAATTTGCATTTCTACTTCTCTTTGAGAAACATGGATCTATGTGTGCTTTGTTCCAATACAGGATTCCCACTAAAATTCTCAAGTCGATTTCCCTGACAACTTTCCAGTCTTTCCCTGACATTTCACGTTAAATTTGTTTTAAAACATAAAAAAAACTTGATTTAAACAAATGATGGATTTCATTGTAAGTTTTTATGACTGATGTAAAACTTTCTCAATTTCTCTGACATTCCCAGACGTTTTCATAAATGTTGTTCTGACTGCTGGCGTAATTGTTAAACTTTGTTACTATGGTTCCACAGTACATGTAGTTATTTTCAGTTGTGTAAGCAGAAGAACTACGTAGCTGGGAATCTGCAAGATCAATGCACATTTTATTTGTTGAACCATAACACAGATGTGTTTTAGGCTTCCATTAGTCATAGTGTAAACTCTAAAACCTATGGGACACATTGACCTCATCGTCAGCAAGTTGTCATCATGTGACATCTTTTGTTTCACGTTGACTGGCATTTAATTTGGTAAAAAGCTTGGACTTAAACGCTTACAACGTCAACTGTCTATGGCAATTTCAGACACTGACGACTTTTCAGTTGTTACCAAGGTGATTAGAAAGGCCACAGAGCACAATTTACTTGAAACATCAAGCCATACATAGACCTACAATGTACAGCAAAAGTGTTGTTGTCATGATCTTTGGTAGCAACTTATGCTTTAACTAAATCAATAATCCGAGAAATCTTCAGCATGAATGAAATTAAACAAAAGCCATCAGAGTTTTGCAAGCTCTGCCATCATAGCTAATCCATCGTAGTTGTTATTTAAGCAATTTCTGACATCGCCGACTAAAAATGAAAGGGTTCTCTCTAACACTCCCTAACATTTTCACAAATTTTCAACAATTCCCTAACGCTTTTTTTCATTTAGTTGACATTTCACGTGAGATTTCAAGAAAAATAAGAAAAACGAAAGATTCATTCCAATTTTTTATAACAGATGATGACTACAGGGTGGGCGATATTATAAATGAGCTATATATTTTTACTTTATTATGTAATTAATATACATGTAAATGCAGCCCATTTACAATAGATACCGACATATCACAACAATAACTCTATTTCCCTGACCACTTTTCAGTCATTTCCCTGACATTTTATGAGTTTTAAAAAATGGGTTTCATCCCATTTTTTTTTTATAAAAGATGATGACTAGGCTAATCAATTGGCTGATGCAGACTATATCAAATTTCCTTATATTTACACCAATTACTTAATATTTATTACATGAGATTTCTTATTACAAATTAAGAAAAATGATGGATTTTCCCCAATTTGTTGATAAAAGATAATGACTAACCAATTAACTGATGCAAACTATCTCAATTTCCCTCAAATTTGCACGAATTGCTTGACTTTCTGACACTATTTAATTTTCCTGACAACTTTGCAGTCATTTGCTGAAATTTATATGATATTTATTTTTGATTCAGAAGAATGATGGATTAAACCCAATTATTTATAACAGATGATGACAAATCAATTTGCTGCTGCAAACTGTCCCAATTTCCCTGACATTTTCACTAATTTTCGCGAATTACCTGACATTCCTTTTATTTCCCTGACTTTCCAAAAAGTATGAATTCTCATTTTTCAAGACAATCAGTGAGGACATCAGTGTTTCTACTGGAAATTTCGGAGTATTTCGAAATGGAGCAACATCACGCAAGGAGGATTTGTGGTCATGTTATCAGATACATTCACCTTTGAACAATGCACTTCTAGTTGTAGCCTACCTGGTCATTATAGCAGAGCATTTAAATTATGAAATAACTTTGCTGGATATTCGCCAGCAAAGCAAATTATGAAAACAACTAACTCCAGCAAAAACCGTTCCACAATATTAACTTTTCAGAAGCTCATTAAATTGGCCAGTGTTTCAGAAAGACTGTATAGCCCCTTATCCTCATGACATAGCCTACAGAAGTAAAATCTAGTTTTACAAACTGGAAAAGATGTGGCAATTTATGTAATGACTAAAATCAAATTTAATAGTTTGTGAATTTTCAATTGCAAAAAGTTTTCTTGCTGGCATTTTCATGTTTCGCATCAGACGAGCTTTTAATTTTGGAAATTAGGAAAGTTTAAGTGCCCTGTACATGTAGGTCAAACTGAATAGCACTGTCCATTTTCATCTTAAACTTAAAGCATAGAAAAATGGAAAGCTACCCATGCTTCATTTTTCATTATTTTTATATTTAGCGACTACTTTTTCTTTTTAAAAATAACTTTGTCTGATTTCACCCTAACCTGTTAACAAAAACAAAGACTCATCATCAAACTCTGTCCCAACTCTGGGACAAAGATGTCATGCTGAGAAATATCATTGTAGTACCAGTCAGTATGGATAGCGCCTTGAAGCACTCGAAGAAGTACACACTAAAAGTATCAAATGCTGTGCGTATCATAACCAGGCACATGTTCATACATTGTATCTGTATGTGTGCAGAGTTGTTTTTCGATTACAGCTTCATGAGCTTCATGAGTTCTGAATTTGCAACTCAATTTCCCAGACAAAATCTGATTAATTTCCCTAACTTATAAAATAAAAATTTCACATGTAAGTAAAATTAACTTTATTTGCACCACTACAATTAAGTATATTTTTTTGTGCAACTGCAGCACTTCTTGGTCAACTGCCACTGCTTCAAGTTATCAGCTTTTCGGACCCTCTTATTTGATTCCACGAGATCTTCGATTTCCTTCTCGGGTAAGAACAAGAACATTAATGCAGATATTATGCAAATAAGACGAATTTTAGGAGGTGCTCCAAACTTTTGGCTATGGCTGCATACATGCATTCAGTATGCCACATACACTCATACCGAGTGTGAATTATTCATGACCATGTCTAAGACCATATGTGCATGAACAGATATTGAAATCGATTTAAAGCACACCTAACTAATGTGTAGCAGTAAGTTTGTTCAGCCAAAGATGGACAAACCAAGTTTGGCATAAGCCAATACAGTCATTAAATCAAAGGTGCTTAAGAACAGAGACTTTCTGCTTATTGTCTATTGAGGGGCATTCTATAGTCCAAAAATTAAACTTCAACATTTCTTGCATGTCTTCCCTGACTTTTCCTGACTTAATGGACAAAATGTCAACATTTTCCAGACTTTCCCTGACCCAATTTCATTTCCCTTGAAAATACCATTCAAGGGTCTGACACCACTCACAATGTCATGGATGGCTGCTCGAAACTGAGTCCCAGTTCAAGAGATGCACTTCAAGTATGAGCACAGAGTTGAGTAGGCCTAAGCATCGTACATATACCCAGATTCATACCAGTACATGTAATTCAATGAACGTGTAGAATTGCTGTGGATTTTACGAACATAGTGTTTCCTACGAACCTTGACAGACCAATATACTCACAACTTAAGTCTGTTGTAATCTTATGGTTAACTCGTGAACAAAACTTATTTAATCTTCACAAATCATGAGTGCAAAACCATACAAACATCACTGATGAGAATTGTAATCAGAACTGAACTTTTCTATTCTAACTCTGGAACATATATTCAAATCAAACCTAATGGAATCTATGCATGCATCCCGAGCATGTGCAAAAATATGTGCATGCACCAATTTAAATCCAACAAAAACCTTATTTCTTGTAATGTGACGATATGGCTGGTGGTCCTTCATTGGAAAGTTTTCAGAATGCAGAGTGATTTGGAGCAAACAAAGTAAAATCGGTTGATGGGTACGTAAAGCATTGGTTAATCACCGATAAATAATATGTAACTGATTGTCATTGCATAAAAATAATTCAAAGGAGTTGATGAAATGTAGACCAATTTTTGTAAGACACTAATAAAGTCTAAATGCAAACCTATGAAGACATCAATTATTCATGTTCAATAGTAATGATGTGAATAGTTCCAAGAGACTTCATCATGTTATTCCATCTTTTGATAATAATTCTAAATTTTGAAAAAAGTCTCAAATTCCAGAATTTTAGATGTAGCGTCTGATTGGGTGGTCCTATTTCAATTTCGTTTATGCCGAAATTCATCATTTTTAATGAGCTTTCATTTAACATATCACAAGGTATGGGTGCCATTTGAAATTTTTAAGTTGGGGTCAATAGGGGTCAGGTGGAGGTTACAGCCATTTGCGAGTATTTTACAAATGGTTGCCCCTATGGTTCATAAACATTCCCCCAAACACGATTTCTCTATCTCATGCTGTTTTTTAATAATCGAGGTTGAATGTTTTTAAAAAAACACCATGTATTGCGTTTAAAACTTTCTAGCCAATTCCTAGCTTTATGGCACGCCCCAGCCCAGCCTTTATGGCGACCCCTGGTCCAGACAACTTTTCAAACTCGGCGCATGACGTCATAGCCATGACATCATGCCTAGGAATCAGCCAATTAGCACCGCCTCTTTCCTGGTGGACATTGCCCCTGGACACAGGCCACACCCCTTCACCGTTTTCTGCCAAATTCAAATGCAATTTACGGTTTTGTTATTGGTATAACTGGGAAAGGATGAAAGTCCGTTATTAACGGACTTTATCTCAGCCCATTTTTGCAGACATTTGAATTGTATTTGTCGGGGTGGGCCATGACAACCTTTTCTGGAGCTGTCATTGGTGCTCCCCACACCACTTTGAATGTTATGTTGAATTCTGTTCAAGTGTCTAGAAGTCAGTTGCAGACTGGATTCTAGACACTCCAGTCGCATTTACTTTGTGCTCTTGTTAGTACCACGGCTTTATATTTTCGAAAGTCAGTTTAACAAATAAATTCATCTTTTATCACAATCCTTGGATTTATTCATTTAATTGTCCTCGGAGAAATTTGAAAACCTCTCAGTTCCCATTTAGGGACACTTCAACTACTTCAAGTGGCGCCCAACAGCGAGGCCCGAACGGCACACCCAGTTTTTGGGCAATCTTCATCAACTTTGGGTGAATTCCACACCCATCAGTCGAACTGTGACCAGTTTTGGGCGAATTCCACACCCAGCATTAGAACTGTGCTTCACACCCACTTTTGGGTAACTTTCATCAGTTTTGGGTGAATTCCACACCCAGCACCTGAACTGAACTACATACCCAGTCTTGGATTAACTTGGGTGAATTCCACACCCAATTTCACCGAACTCCACACCCAGTTTTGGGCAAGTGTGATATTATTACCAGTGTGAAACCTTATCCTTTGTGGATACTTTGTGGTTACTACTTGCCTTGCATCCCATATCGACATGGATAAGGTAAATGTGCAAGTTATGGAATCACTCGGAGAGGTGGATTTCTCTCTCCCTGAGGACTTGGCTGCTGCCTGCAGGGAAAACCCTGTATGGACTGAGGCCGCCAATCGACTTCAACAAACCTGTGTAACCTGTGCAAACCTGACTGTAGGGCTTTGGAGAAGGCCCACCAACAGAATTGCATAGCTATGGAGACCAAGTGTGAAACTTTGGATTTCGTCAACCAATCACGTGATGAGCTACAAAAGACCCTGGATACCGAGAGGGAATTAATCACTATGCTCCGTAACCAGGTGCAACTATTCCTAGGATTGACTCAATCTTGGCAGAGATGAAGGGTAAGCCACACATGTCCACCCTGGCTCTGACTAATTGCTACTGGCAGATCCCTAATGCCAAACAATGTCAGAAGCTGTTCTCCACGGTCACACCTCTGGGAACTGTGTTACACCAGGATGCCAATGGGTGCCAGAAACTGCTGCTCATTTTCAAAGTGTCGTAGATGAGATGATGTCTCATCTTCCCAAAGTGACCAACCGTGCCTATCAGGATGACCTGGTTTTGGCTGCAGAGAGTTTTGAGAACCATCTGCAGGACCTGGGGGAAGCATTAGGATTGCTGGAGAAATATGGTTTCTTCCTGAAGCGGTCCAAGTGCCATCTATTCCAGTCCACGGTGAATTTTCTTGGACATTC
>JAQGAF010003230.1:0-18454 GCA_034687865.1 Kryphioiulus occultus
ATTTGCTCGTTATATCCGAGAAGTGTGCTCGTTATAACCGTGAAGGATTCTATGGAAATATGCATAAACCAAATCTGTTATGGCAATTTGCTCGTTATAACCGAGTTCGACTGTACTTTGGTAAATTACAAACAACAGCTACAAAGGTGTAATTGAAACCTACTGGAGCAGGCTACCTACATGTATCTGGCCTCTTGATCGTACATACGAGCTATAGATTGCCAGTTGAATTAATCCGTCAACCCAAGTTGCCATTTTTCGAGTTGCAAATGTTCGTGTTTTTTTTTTAAAATTCTCTCTTGTTTTTCTTTGATTTTTTTTCCTACAGTGTATGTGTACGTGAATAATGGCTCGGGGTGGCAAATGCTGACAACGTGTTTCTGACAGGCAGTTTTGGCTGGCGGTGGTGTCATATGGCATCGTCGATGCTTCGATGAATTTTTGCGGGGAGGGGAAACAAGAGTTATTGGAGTGGTTTAATATTTGTATAATCAGAGCAGGTCGAACCTGTTGGCGCTGGTGCAGCCTCGTAATACGTATTGAATCTCGATAAAAAGGAGAAGCCCGTGGATTTGAAATGAAATCCACACGCACGCAGAGACGCCACTTAATAAATTTCTACATCAGAAATTGCTGTCTGTGCAACCCGTGTCACATTTACATGGATGAATTCGGATGATAAAATCGGACAAAAAGAAAAGTCAGCCCGTCGTGCTTTTGTGCCCAAATAATGATGCCGTAATGGAAGCGGAAATAAGGCGAGAGGCAAACATACTCCTCCACCATTGCCATTGCCTCGCGCCATGTTAATAATAAAATTTATATTGAATTAAGTCGGTGAAGTGGGACAGCATGCGTGCCATTTATCCCCAGCATTCAAATGCAGACAACTATTTGATTTTCTGATTGCTCTTCGGGCCTGATTTTCATTACTCGAATTTAATTTTCCCCGTCTGACTCTTACGTGTATTTTTTTTTATCAGCAGCTTCTGATGTCTGTTACCGAGCTTCATTGTGTTTGCTTTGGAATGCAATCAAAATGTTTTACCTAGAAGCTCGGAGTCAGACGAAGTGCTCGGTTCCTCCAGTCAGGTATTTCTAATTTTGAGCCCACATGGGGAGCTTGAAGGCCCTCGGGTTGTCCACTCCACAACCGTATACGAACCACGTAGAAAAGAAGCCAGTATTCGCTGTAGGAACATGTAGTTTGAGCTTTGGTGGTTAACCCCAATATTTTCAGGGTTCCCACTGACCTGGAAAACATGGAAAAGTCAGGGAAATTTGTATCAGATAGAATGCCAGCCTTAAATTGCCACAATTTCAAACGATGAGTTGAGTTTGTTTGTGATGCTGCTCAAAAATAGACGTATCTAGTCAAAGTTATGCGAAATGATGAGATTGCTGATTTGAGATCGAACATTCAAGTTTTGAAGCGATAAATTGAATGAACGGTAATTGGTGAATTTTGTTTAAATTTTTTCAATACCTAACCTTTGATAAAGTCAGGGAAATTTTTTCCAAAAACCTGGAAATGTCTGGGAAGTTGAAAATCTTTTTTGAGTGGGAACCCTGTATATCTTCCCCAATTTCAAGATTCCGTAGTTTGAATTTGCCGCTCGAATATACGAGCGTCGATTCGCCAATGGAGTCACGTGCCGATGCGCGAGGAGGCGGCTGCCATGGCAACCGTGGAATGTGAGATTCCATTTTGGAAGACGTTCTATTTGGCGCTTGTTCAAAATGGCGTAAAATGCCGATCGCTAGCCAAGGTAATTATGATATTGATAGTTTATAAAACGAAGAATTTAAATTATAGGATATATTTTCACAGAAATCTGCATTTTTGCCGTTTTTCGAATACAATTTATCAATTTAGCGATGTCCAGCAGGATGATGAAACTTAAGATAGAGTGCATGCTTGGTCGGACTTTCTGAAATTCATGTTTCGATTGATGTTACCAATAACATGTTACGAATAACATATTGCCTTAACTTTCATTTCAATAATTTGTATTTTCGATTCATACATGTGCACACGATTACTGCAAAACACCTGTATACTGGTATTCGCCCATTTCAAATCTTGGGTTAATGTAATGGTCACACGAAACCCTCCATGAAATTCGTTTTCAGCAATACACGCCTGTTATGAAAATAATTTACAATAGATGGCGCTGGAGTTTTGCGAGGATGCTATTTGGTCGTATATACATGTACATGTATGTGCTGTTGGGAGTTATTGCACGATGATTGGGTTAAAGCTTATAATGAACATCCTGATTTTTATATATCACGATATCCCCAGCATTTTATCCGTTGCACGAATGCATCCTCTTAAGATTGTCTTTCGCTGCTTTATAATGCTTTCCTTTGACCAAAAACAAAGACTTTTCCTATTTGGTTGAATGTAAAACTGCGCAATTATTTCGGATGATTGCACGTAGCGCATTTTTGGCTTTAATTTAACAATGAATCCTTGGTTTTTTCTGCGTCGCTAATATAATTCCTGAGCACTTTATAAAGTGCAACGTAATATGAGCGTGCTATTTTATTCGTTGTAATTTGGGGAGCGGGAGTTTTTGACGACCCTAACATATTTATTCCTTAGGAACCACTAATCTCTAGCAGCAAGCTGTAAAAATGTCATGGGTTTAATATTCTATGGGTTTTGAATTCTATTAAATCTAATGGAATTCGTGTAATTCTCATCATTATAGATGGATGTTGTAAATTCTACGAGAGATGGATGTTGGTTCTCTTATTTCAGTCGTACCATTTCCAGGTGGAAGAAGTAGCTTAAATATGGGTCTTAGACATGTATGACCGCAATTATGGCCATCTATGTCGATATACATGTATGTTAATGCATTCTTATATACTGTCGAATATTTCCATATCTGTCGACATATTTAATGATGTGGTGGACATACATGTTTCTATATGGTCATAATACCCCATGCCCATTCCCAAAGTTCGTTTCACAGTAACTGGTATAAGTAACTACATGTAGTTAAATTTTACAGATAATGGCACGTATCTGTAGTCACTTAGCAATAGTAAATTCAATTCAACTCAGTGCCCTACTGTTAGTAGGCTGTGTGTATCATTAGTTATCATTTAATTGCCAAAAGTATTCGCTACTTAATTATATCAATATACCACATCGAATGCCATGTCGTATATTTATTCATGTATAATTAAGTGATTGTTTTAGTCATTAAATGATAACTAGAATTTATAATTGTACAGACCGCCTTGCATGTCATTTAACATATTTGACATACTGTACATGGCCATATATGGATTTATACGCACTGCTAGCAATCCCCATGCACATTTGGCATATGTCTTCCCATGAATTTGTATATGACTAATTTTAGACATGGCTATGTAAATTTTACTTTGCATGACCAAACACGAATTTTCCACTCAAAACCTTTGCATGGTTTACATCCATCATTGTCGTAATGGCTGTTTGATGACGATTTTTTCATAGTCGAAGTCTTACTTTCTGACTTTAGATTAATTTAGGATTTTTCGCCCTTTATTTCTAATTCGCTATTAAAAATGCTAAAAGGGTAAGCTTGCCATGGTGCCTGCGCTACCAGAGCACAACGAGGAATTAATGAGTGAATTTGTGGTCAATTACTCTTTGGGCAACAATGCGCACACAATGTGTTGCAACGTTTCTCTCTGCTTCACTGACCACTTCTTAATCGACAACAAGTTGTTTCCCTAACACCTAATCAATCTCACAGCGAGTGTTGGCAAACGATTTTTTTCCTATGCATCGGGAAACCCAAATGCTGTTAAATTAAATTGACGAAGTGCAATTAACGCCAGTTGCTTTTCGAGTCCCCATTCGTTTGAAATTTTTGGTTTTCAAAGTTTAGAATCAAATTTAATCGGAACTCTATCTTAGTGCAAGCCCTACAATATAATTTTCACTGTAGTACTGTATACCTGTATATATAGTTTTCCTTATCAACCATATAAGGGTTGGGAAGTACACTGTATATATCCTGTACATGTACATGCTCTGAAATTAATCAAACCACATAATGTGCTTATACAGTAATTACATGTAGAAACAGATTTATTAGAAAATTCTGAATACTGAATTCTGAATCTTCAATGGACGTAGCAAATTGTTGTAGCAAAACTAATTAGTTTTTGACGCTCTTGCCATTTCCAACTATTCTGGCTAAATGAAGTCTTTACGACATATTTAATATCGTCGACTTCCTTTTTTTAGAAGAATGTTTTTGCAAGAAATTTTTATATTTAGGACATGGTTGAATTTGTTTTTCACCACTTTCCTTGAAATATTTTTTTCCATTCAAGTGGTGAAAAACACTCGACCATGTTGAGTGTATTTTAAAGACCTCATGATACCAATTAAGTATATACCAAAGGAAAAACAAAAAAGTCGTGGAAAGTCAGGGAATTTAGTTTTTTAAAAAGACCTGGGACCGATTTAGTTCAAGTGTGATTTAGGTTAAGTACATATATGGCTGATTTGCTTTTATAATTGTGTGATTTGCGAAATGGCAAAATATTTATATCAAATATGGCGATTTACATGTGCACATTTTGTTCTTGTAAACAGGTAACTGATCCATAATTATGCCTCGCACAATTTCTAGTCTTCAGATTAGAATACTTATTTTATTCGTAAGGTTTTTTCTCTCTTTCTAATGTAATTTAATCAATTAATCAATAATAACTCCGTCAGCGTCTGTTCGACAGCTGTGGATTTCAGCTTCCCTGCCTTTCTAGTGTTTCATTTTCTCAAAACTTATACGTGCTAAAATAATTCGAAACATCATTAATTTCACTTTCTGATCTGATGATTACATGTAAATGTTTTTGTAGAACAACCGAGGCAATATTTTTTAAAAACGAAAAGAAAATGGCGATTTTACGAAATGATATGTCTGTGAAAAATTGTTGGTGATCTATTGATTCTCGTTATGAATCTGCCATGAAAATTGATCGCGAAGTATAACTTCATCGATTTGACCTTTGAAGAATACATTGTATATGGAACGGGAAATAGCCGTAAAATTGTGTGACCCTTTACACCATTAGATGATATCTTTCACATTCTCGCCTTACTCGATCTTACTGAAACCAACGCAAATTTCGAGTATTACTATACACAGTTGTTAAGAAGAAAGGCCGAAATGGGTTAAATAATGAATTACAGCAATTTGCATTTTAGATGTGTACGTATCTAGTCTTTTGATGCGTTGAATGTGCGTCGTAATGGTCAGCTGACTGAAATTCACGAACTTTCGTTGAATTTGTTTACAGAATGGCTTGACCAATCAGGAGTAAATTATGCCCCAGTAAACCTGGCTAATTTAATTTCATAAATTATGGTATACACGTGAATGGTGCAAGATTCTGAGGGTATCATGCAATCATCTCCATATTCTGAAAATGAATGAAGTGAACAAAATATTCGTATAAAAAAACATGTTGAATTAATGGTGGTAATATATTTGATGTATATGTGAACCTGTGTATAATGTTTGCGAATGTCCATTATAGCATACATGTATAATAGGTAACATTCATGCATTTTCCCAAAATGGTGAATTCCTGACTTATAAATGCAACTAATTACTACAGCTATCAAATTGCCTATGAGAGAAAATTACTAAACTGCATTACAGTTTCCTGGCTCAGATGCTTTTAAAAGCATTCGGCAATTTAATTGGCCATGTTTTAGCTTGTAAAATATGCATTGGATTTATTCTATATCCGTTCTACACTTTCCTAATTGAATTAGCAGGAATAGGAAACATTTTGGAGGAATTTTACGGCCTGTTCTATCTATTATTTTATACGTTTCATAGCTCATAACGGAAATGCTATTACACCTGGATGTGGTTGTACGAATTGGAATAGACGCGCCACACGAATAGCACCAAACGACCACCTGACTACCGACGTGGAATGTGTTTATAATGTTCAAAAGGAGCGTTTTGAAGATGTTAATTTCCAAGTTTTTGAAATGGTGCAAAATTCCTTGCGATGTGTCTAACACAAATAAAATATGCAATATAAATTACTGGACAAAAATGCATCTTTAAATAATAATCCTTATTTTAAATAAACTAATAAATACTAAATAAACTAATTATTATTATAATAACCCATAAAAATCTGTTAATTAAATATGAAAATTCACTAAACCTCTATTGACTGTCAAGGGCTTGCTATCAAAGTTTGATAATTTTATAACTTTCTCCAAGTCGACTTGGATTTTTTATTTCGTATATTCAGTATAGCGTATTTATTTTAGAATTCCTATCCCGTTATAAAACATGGCAGCATTGACATTTTTAAAAGGAATGTGGAGAAAAATAGTGAATCTTGTTGATGTTGTTTGCAAATTAGAACTGCTAATTGCAACTGTGCTGAGAAAAAAAACCATGCTTGATATAGTAATTATTAATTCCAAAAAATGCACTTAGGGCTTCAGTAACTGTACAGAGGTAGCACTGGATGTACATGTAGCTTGTCTTTGGACTCATGAGGAAAATTCTAATTATGAATAATGTAAATATCGCCTATTGTTGTAAAGGTTAACTACATGTACAAACATCCTTTTAAAGTATTTCACATTCTTCGCACAATATTAATATTCTTTTAACGCGCATGTTAATTTTATTGAATAATCACCAAATTGCAGTAATATACGTGTACAGTAGAATCTCCAAAGTTGACCACCTCCCCATGTTGACCACCTCCCTATTTTGATCATATTTTAACTGATCTGGCGGTCACCACAGTAACTCATTGGAAAGTGACCTCTACATGTTGACCACCTGCACCTCTGTATGTTACTTGTAGTTTGACCACTTGGACTATGACGCGCAATAGTAATTTACTCTCTGTATGTTGACCAGTATGGGCTCAACATGTAAAGTCATGAATGATTAAATTCATTGGCTGCTTGGAAAACTTGTACACTGTGCACTATACATTAGCGTTTCTGCATTAAAATCCCAGTACCACTGCACAGTACGTGTAATTGCTGGATAAATTTGCAACACATTAGCAATACTGGTACTGCATTTTGAACATATTTAAGATTATTCATTAATGATTCATGAATTATTACTGTAAAATGTAAGTGCAGTACACGCAGTTCACGGAATTAAAATCGTTTGTCAGTACAAGCCTCTTTCAATGCGTTGGCAACCTCCTTATGTTGACTAGTTTGCGGCAGTCAGTTGGGTGGTCAACTTACAGAGGTTCTACTGTACTTCGTTTCACAATAAATCTTTGACCTGTATACATGTATGTTAGTCTATAAAAACGCAGTGTAACTTGACTGTATTGTTAACTATTAACATGTACAAACATCGTTTTAAAGTGTTTCCCATTCTTCGTACAGCAATGTATTAATATTCTATTAACTCGCATGTTAATTTTATTAAACAATCACAAATTGCAGAAACATACTTCGTATTACAGTAGACCTTCGACCTATGCAAGATTACAAATGATCAGTGAAACTTGAATGCATTGTTAACAATACATGTACAAACAACCTTTTCTTCAACATATTCTTCGTGCAGTACATGTATTAATATTATGTTAACTTGCATGTTAATTTAACTGAACTATCATCAAATTGCAGTAGTTACTTGTTTTAAAGCCCCTATTCAATATGAAATAATTATCATCGTTGCAACGCAATCCAACCCATGTACAGTACGAATGTAATCGATTAAATTGCTCTCGAATTAAACTATCTAGAAAAAATAGATTTGGCAAAAATATAGGAATATTCAAATATTCAAATTAGAAAACCAGCTTGGGTCATTAACGAGATTCGCGTGTATTTTGCCGGAGAATTTGCATGCCTTTACCACGCCCTATTTTCCGAAAATTACTCGTCCCATTTTCCATATCGTAGACTCGTCTTTTTAATCTCTGGTATTTCTCATCGATGTGTTGGGGGTGCCCGACGTAAGGAGGTGTTTTCTTCGCTGGCGTGTACTTTCGGTTGTTGGTGGGTTCCTGAACTCTTCTGTGTAATGAAATTGAAAATTTTACATCAGCTTTGGGACATCATTTCTCCTGTTGGGCTTATATAACTCTGCCTGTCGTAATTTATCGATCAAAAAACTTGAGTCTTTCCTCAATGTGACATTAGATGCGTGTGTATCTAAGCTCGAAGGCGCCATCATGCTTTATTGATCAGTGCGCATGACTGACCATCATAGTAGCCTATATCCATCTGAAATTGTTGTGCTTTGACATCTAATTAGACTGAGTCCTCCGCTGTAATTTATTTTCTCTATAGCTGACAGCAATGCTTCCTCTCCTCTCTCTCGCTCTGGTTTCCTCTAATTTGCATTTATTTTTCTAATTTCTGTAATCCTCGCTCCAATTGCATTTCTACGAACTTGTAGCGACGAGTACCTTTAAATTTTCAAATCAGAACCTCGGTCTAAGTGCGTTATGTATTGACACGATTTAGCACTATACGGCGTACCCTTTGATACACCTATCTAGTAATTCATCGCAAATTAACTGCCATTGAACCGACCTTGGCCACTGATGTTTTATAAGGTTCGTTAAAGGCAGACATGTTTAACAGAGAACTAATTGCGAGTTTCGGCTACTGTATTTAGAAAAGTGTTGAAAATTAAGTTTTAGGTTTTTATTTAACTTTTTAATAAATAGGTACTACATGTCGAGGAATGCACGTGCTTGCAGATGAAACTATATTTGGGTGTACATGAGGAAAGTGAGCTTCTCCTAACTGTTTGTAGGTTGGCAGTGATTGCCTGGTAGTTTGGGGCAGCTGCATGTAAATCTTAAATTACATTGTTAGGTTAAACACAAGAAGTAGACACAAAGAATAGGAACAAATAAATAATAATAATAATTAAAACTGTTAATGTAATTTGGGTTAGGTTACCACACAAAAAAATAAAAGAAAAAAATAGATAAATTCCGAAAGCCGTTTAGAACAGGCACTATACCAACGTTTACACTACTGTAAATCGTCAATTAATAAATCAGCTGTGGGTAGTTAAAATTATCTTGTGTGGGATAAATAAGTTATAAATGCAGTACTTTTATAAAAATATAATTTTTCTAATGTTTATCATTGCAGCTATTTGCTTTAAAAATTTAAAACCCTTTACTGAAAATAAATTAGCACCATCGATGATGCATACTGTTAAATTAATCACATATTACAATAATGAAAATATTCCATGCAGTTATGTAAAAGCGTGATACATATAAAATGTTGTTGTTCACAAGCGAGAGGCTAATTTTTAGAACGACTAATAAAATAGTATAAATCCTCCAACAATGAAGTACATGGTTTTCAACATGATTTTTATATCAACACTAACAGTATATTAGATACGCGAATATATCTCTTCTTATGTCATGTTTATCGAATGTCTACAAAACAAACCTTGAGAAGACCTATTACTTATGTTGATTCCTTATGAATTTTTTGTTTAATTGTGCCCATAAGAAACTTCTGTTGCAGTATGCCATTCGTATCTAATAGCGTCTTATTTTTATGTTCTAGGTAAGACCATACGTTAATTACATTTTTTCAAAATGGTAACTACATATCTCCGGATTTGTCTGGTGAGTAATTTATTCGCGATGTATTCGAGACTTCTCATTAATTACTTTCGGATGCTGTATAGTGCAGTAAATATAGAGATTTAAAATAGGTAGCAACTAAATGCTCGATTTTTATAAGCGGAAAATTGGTCTGCATGTTGAGTTGCATCTGACTACATTTTCAGGTTAAGAAACTTGCATTTTAAGCCTACTTGTATACGCGCATTATTTTGTCGTTATTTCTCCGAACATTTATCCCAAAAAGATGGTGATTAGGCCCGCGTATACGTTTCATCAAAGTATACATGACTCGCTACTGTAATTAATTTCCTTTATGTTAATGCAATCAAGGATGTACATTATAGAGATTTAATTTTATCTTAAATCAGCTCTAATATCGTACTATGCTCCGGGGGGAATCAATATCATAATTATAGATGAAATTATTAAAATTGAATATTTGTATATGCGGAGAGCCCGGCAGAAGACATAATTACGCTTTCAGTATAGCGACCTGCTCAATGTGGGGCCTATAGTGAAATAGGAAGCTTGGGCTTTTTAGCTGATGATTTAGTTGGAAACGCATTCCATTCCACGTGACTGGAATGGCATGTTCAAGCTGCACTGGTTTTATGCACAGGGAAAACATGTGGTGCTCAAAAACTAAATTTTGGCAAGTTGAAAGTCATGAAATTTACATCAGAGTCATGGAAAAGTAATGAAATTACAACATGGTCATGAGATTTTTTTGGCTTTTGATTGATTCACAAAATAAAAATGTGGGTTTAAATGCTTCATTTCCGAAAAAAAGATCGCCTATGGCGTGTTTTTGGTCAATAATCATGTCGCCACAGTGGTAGCTAATGTTTCTGAAAGACGCTATTTAGTCAGATGACATAAAACTTGAAAGACCCCATATTCTGATAGGCATGGAAAGTTTTTTGAAGTCATGAAATTTGCAATACCAAATCCTGTAGACACCCTGTGAAGTAAGTTGACTATGTATCAGGGTATCGCTAAAATACAACTTAGTCTCTTCGTTTTTTGAAATTACACTGGCGAAATTTTGACGTTTTTCAAATACAATTTAACGATGTCCAGCTAGATGGATGTATCCGAAGGCTAGTTATTTTATGTTCATATTCTATCGCATTACCCTCAGAATTTATCGTTATGAGATGATTCTCGCCTCTTTCACTTATTTCATGCTGGTTCCCAGCGCAATTTACACGGTTTTATGGACATGTCCCAATTCCACCAGGGTTGGAATTGGTTTTTATCCAAATTTGTTTGCTGCGCAGCACTTACTTTCTGTCGTTGTCATGACATTATCCAAACAATGTTGTTTGACGTTACAGCCATGTTTTCCGGAAATTGTACAATGATGCCTAGTTTTTAGTTTGCACGTGAGGGTATCTTTGCCAATTAATATGTGCCCTCTCCGATTTTCATCATGCTGGGTACTTTTTATGTTATTTAGAGATGCCATCAGATTAGCCAATTATTGTACTTTGCCTAGTGACTTATTATACTGCGCAGTAGGGGCGCTTTAATGAAGTACATTACGTAGAAAGCTAAATCCAGCAATTGCAAAATATCATAATTTGTTTTATTATTATTATAAGTGCCGCTTTCAAGTATTTATGCATTATTCCGGAAAAAATTTCGCTTCACATGTGATTCCCGACATTGTTTGATTTCTCATGTTTTTTTTTCTTTCAAAATTCTTGATAACTTGGGAAACGTTTGCAGTCATAATTATTTTAATTTTATTGTGACATTACAGTAGTTTATTTTATAATGAAACGTGCCTCGGTTTCATCTCATGATGACATTAGGTCATTTTGTTCATACTTCAGTCATTTAATTAAGCGAGGGGTGGATGAACGTATGGCATTTGGCATTAAGGTTTAGCTTGTTTTTGTTTTCTCCAATTATCTCTAACAGTGAGTACACGGGATAATCTGTCTAAATTGGACGGCACCATGGTGAACTCGAGTTATATCGGCTTATAATCGTTAATCCTTTTTATTAGAATAGCTTTATGAGGTTCCCCCATCCCCCTTGACCTCTCCTAGCCCCTATCTCTATCCATGATCTATATCTACCTGCTTTTAATTTCTGATGAATCGTTTCTAAGCCGAGCTTCATACTTTTTACAACTAAGACATTATGGTTCACGTTATTTGTCAATGAACGTTGACGTGGCTCATAGAATCTTTTTTTCACTTTCATACACGTAAGAGATATGAAACTTAACCTTTGTTTCTGAAAGTATAAGTACACTCTAAGCAGCAAGGAGGAATTTCCATCCTCGATAAGTCCTTAATAAGTAATTTGGTGATTTAATGAGGCTCTAGGGAGACCCAACTCGGTTTATAATTAACAAGCCTGAGCACTTTTTAAGCATCATTTTCGCATAATTCATCACATCGACAAAGAATTTTTCGAGTAATTTGTCACTTTGTTCATTGGAAAATGAGCAATCTTGAGCTTGACGTTTAGCGTCGAGAAATGTAGATGTGACAGGAGCCTCGTTAACAAATGGTTGCATATTTGAACGCGAGGGCAATTCGGAAAGTTTTTTCACTGAAAACAACTTGGATCCAATCGGTTTTCCTGTATGTTTTCCTCTTTGTATTTCTGGGGATTTTGGCCATGATATAAAACGCTGTGTATGCAATTTTTCAGACTGTGCACGTTAGTTACCATCCATTTTACGACTTGGCTCAACAGGGTGACCACACTGCCTGGAAAACAGGGAAATTAGGGAAATGTCAGGGATTTCAATTTAATATAGGGGAGTCAGGTAATTATCATGCAAATTGTAATATAAAAGCAGTTTTCAGGGAAAATCTATCTGTTTTAAATGGGTAGGCTGAACTTTACTTTCTAAGAAATAGAAAAAATACTGTCGTTAAAAAGAGGACGAAATAAGCATCCTTGCCTGTTGTCAGGGTTCAGAAAGCAAATTTGCAAAACTGGAGAAGGAAGTGATTACACACCACATTACATATCGAGATTACATGATTCTCATTAAATCAATTCATAAAATTTCCATAAAATCCATCAAATTTATTCCAATAAATGGAAGTGGCTTATGAAGTTTATTGTTACAACTCTAAAACATAGCCAATCACAATATAAAAGACATTACACACAATTTCAAACACATACTGTACATTCTGTGTCAAATGTGAGTCAATTAGATGATCAGTTAGTAATAAATTTATAAAACATACAGTATGGTGTGTTATTTTAACGAAACATTTCATAGCAGATATGTTCATCAGTATAAACGATCCGTGAAATTATTGATACTGTATAACATGACCTGGAAATTAGGAAAGTTATTATAAGGGAAATAAGCAATCATAAAAGTGTGGTCGCCCTGCTCAAGTATAACATGTATGTATACTGTCTCTTTGGATTGGATATTATTCATTCAAAGATACCTCGAAGTTAATATAGACCACGACCTTCCTGGCGCCCATAAATGGGCATGTCCTGCATGCTTGACCTGCCGTACCCGGACCTACTTCGACGTGTCCATACACTTTCACGGACTTATTTGAGCAAGGGTCTTATATTAATAATGGCGATATAATGACACGTCTTTGCCCAACGCTGTCCTCACAAATAAGACCATCAAACACGGAATAGCTCGGCTGTGGTCATTCGGGATCCACCTATGGCACACACACGCACACGCATTTGTGATTTGGGAGGAAAATCCTTCACTCGTTTCCTTTACACAGCTTTATTTCATAATTTCGAGGTTTAAAAAAATCCCAATTCTGAATTTAAAAGACATCTAAAATATTCAATAAATAAATTATAACTGGCAACAAAATAGTTTAAAATTCAAAAATACATCAGTTTCATTCAATTCAATGCAGCACACAAGACTTTTGCAAGTATGTAATTTCAAAATCATTGTGAAATTCACAAGTCAGTATATTTTATAATGCATTGTAAATGCATTTTTCATTACATTACCAAATGTATTTCGCGTTGCGATAAAAACGACCAATGCATTTGCAATACATTTTGCAATTCGTAATGCATTTCCTTTTCGTGTGGGTACGTGATCCACTGGTCGTGATTGAAGTGGATTTTATTAAAGTGCAATTTAAGTCTGCATATAAACTTAGTAAATGCATTACGTTAACAGACGCATTCAAAACTGTCTTGTTCCAGCAAGCATTTCGTCTTAACAACTGCTCGAATGCACATTAGAGAGTTTCACTTCCACGTTAAACGTGAACGTGACGAAAACGTGTGATGTCACGTGTAGCATTGCAAATCAATGGGAGCAGATCTCGTGCCATGGAATAAATCTCCATTAATAAATGGCGTTAAAATTTTTGACGTGTATAGCTTTCGCTATCCTATTTTTTAATTTCATCGAGAATTTATCTTTAAAAGACATTTGGGGGTGCCCTGTTACCCGAATTACTCAGTAATTCAATTTTGCGGGTAAAATGAATGAACGTAAGCTTGCTCGTTTTTACGTCGAAAAAGCAGTTTTTGCATATGGATAATGTCACGGGATTTGCTCCCATTCGTCTGCAATGCTAAAAAAGATTGGCGCCACGTTCACATTTTACGTGGAGCGCAAACTCTTTATAATTCTACAAAAACGCATACAATATTTTCGCGTTTCAATTACATTTAAAATTCGCTAAAACACAACGCGTATACATTTTTCTCGGCGCCATCTTCTACTGCAGGTTAATTACATTTTTTTGAACCACCAGAAAATAAATTGAAGAATTTAACCAACGTTTCTCGATCAATAATTGTTTATTGACAAAAATTATTCCCTTTCTTTGTCCAAACCTATACTCCCCATGCCTAGCTTTTTGTTATTAGTAATTTTCGCTCAAATTACATAGCAGTAATGTTTTGGGTTTGAATTGCTTGGGAAAATCTCCCCCCACGACAATGCGCCCTGGACGCTGACTGTGGGGTAATAATTGAAGTTGACTCGAGAACGTGAATTCAACTTTGCAAACTGTCAACACGTGCTAATAGCAGCTTCAAATAAGCGTTGTGACGTTGGTGAAATTTGAAAATACGATATTAGCATATGGCGCTTACTGTCTGGTGCAGGGTCCGATGTAACGATTGTCCTTCGAGAATGAGATCGAGATGAAGACGAAGACATGATTGATGGCTTGGGCGATCTTTTGCGTGAGCAACGAGTATAGTTGGCTTGTATCGTGGATCCCAGAGAAGCAACAAAGAATATTACTGCTGAAGGTGTCCAAGGCCCACTTCTACCTCTTCGATGCCCCAATGCGATTGGCCCATTCGGTATTTGACCAGCCAAGTATGGGTGAGTCGGCCTGCCCAATATTGGGCACAGCACTGAGCCTCAGGACAATGACGAGCGGGAAAATCATGCGAAATCAAATATTCCCTCTTTTAACAAACGGTTTGCACTGGATGGCATGTGCTTATCTTAACAGCACTAACAGATACAAAGTCCCAATTCTATATTACCAATAGTAAAATATGACAAGTGGTAATTACGTTTTCCATATGTGGGAAAAGCACGGCAAAACGCGTCATGGTTGTTTTCGTTGTTGTTGTCAAACTACATTTTTGTTAGGTGTGTCCTCAGTATTAGTGCCCTTTCACCCCAATCCGACCCTGAACATCAGAAAAAGTCAAATGCGAGCTGGTTTCCCAAATATTTTAATTACAAATTATTGAAATCATTGCAAAATTATTCAACTGAAATTGCTTAAAACGATGTTTACAAACTGGCTTTACTCTAGCCATCACGCGCCATACACTTTGTGCCATTCGCTCGCATCCGAACCTCCTTGTTGACTGTCAATGGCCATTCCCTCCTCCAATGAGAGCGCGTTATTTCTTTTGGTTGCGTTTCTGTACTGGGCTTGCATTTCTTGATTTTTCTTTGCATCGTTTTGATTGGTCTTCCTCGTTTGGGCCGCATTTTATTTATAGAGATCGAATTTATTCTGATCGAAGACATTTTGTGCTTCTCTGGTGCTTACAGTGTAATTACTTTGTGTGTTTGATGCTGTTTTTTTCTTTATACAGAAGCTATATTATATGGGGGCTGAGGGTACTGCATAACACGAAATGTTCACTTTTTGGTAGAAATTTTTTCTGCACAAAAATTTTCCGAAATTTGTCCATAGGAGATGATGTTCCTAGGTATCAAGTTATGCAGGTTTATTAAATTTAACGTTGGTTACAAGTCCAGACTGACCAATGCATACACAGGCCCTTTCACTTCGGAACGTTTGTTTCGCAGAAATGCCGCTTGATGGCACTGCTGGTCCAATAACTTTCAACACGAGACAGCTAATTATTTTGGAACGCTTCAATTTGGATATTCATTGGAATCGATAATTCAAGCGGTTATTATAATTTATTGAAACAAAATTTAGTAAATAAATGTAGGTTAGTTTCTTTAGCATGGTGAAAATAGGCGATAACGTAACGTGACATTTAAATTTGGCTTCATCAGCCAGTAATCCAAATAATCCCACTCTCGCAAAATCCATGAAATAAAACCAATAATCACTCATGTGCTCCCTTGGAAATAGCATGCGCATGACGATCTTGACAGCTGCATTAATGGTACAGCAGCAGAAGCACACCTGTGACATTACTGGCTCGTTTTAGCGCCCTCTGTAGTTGGGAAGGAGAGTTAAATCATCATTACGATGATGCAATTACGTGTGACGCAATTTTTTCTCGTTTATTAGTGGGTTATGAGCAGATGCACTGCTTTTCACCTAAATGCATTTTCCGGGGAAACTGAATTTCACATAGAGTAGAATTGACTTCTGAAACTAACTTGGACAACAAGTGAATCAGTTGCGTTGGTCAAAATCCACCAACATGAAGGTCGTGATTAGGTTTTTCATTTTTCGTCCATCTTTCGTTGACCATCGCCACATGGCAACCAACGTTGAAGCTCAAGGATGGGTCTAATGTAAGTCAACAAAGGACTTTGTCATCCCAGAAAATGCCCAATTAAAAAAAATTCGTGGGTAATCTTTAGCGAGTCAAACTACTAATCCGAACGTGTTTTGCCAGCGACCTTTGACTGCTTTGAAAACTATTTTTTTATGCAGACGTCATTGTTTCAAAAGCGTCAACACGTACAGTGCATGTACTTTGGGTTATTAACTTTGCCCAGTGCAGTAATTTAGTGTGATACTTAAAAATAATGCAATACAATTTCAAATTGAAAATTCGTGCGTCCAATTGAATTTCAAAATAAATTTCTCCCAGAAATTATTTTGTATTTTTGAACTTTCGATTTAGTAATTGTCATGAGTTTCAGTAAGTCCCGTTCTCACGATTTAACTTTTGTCGCTCAATTTTATGTTGAAGGCGAATTGAATCGTGTGAACCAGGCTTAATTCACTCCGTCATTAACAATTGTGCACCAAATTCATTTGGGATTAGTATAGGATTAGGGTCAAAATTGGGATTTTGTTCTTGGCGACTTTCACCCATTTTCTCCTACTTGAACTTCAACTAATTGCTAGGGGCAGCTGACTGCCATGAACTTGACTAAAGTAGCTTGAGGCGTGTAGGAGAAAGTGCACAGGGCCCCAATCCCGTACACGTACTCTCCATTTTGGCCCCTTTCCATGCAAATTGGGGCCGTTTATAAAGGTCGCGTGAATATGAGGGAAATAATGCGATTTGAAACAAAATCACGAGTTAGTAACTTTGAATTGCTAAATTAACTGATATTCACATTGAACGTATGCAGCAAGCTGTAAGTCTAAATTCAAAAACCGTTGGTGTACATCAACATCCTTATCAGATTTTCATATACAGGTATGTCCGTGGCAAGTTTATCTTGCAAAATAAACGCGAGACTGATTCCAAATAATTATAGGGAGTATGGTTCGCACTATCTCGTTGCTTGTCTTATTTTTGCTGCATGAAGTTCAAACGCTTGATTTACTATTTAACATATTTTCAAGATTTGCAAAACCTCATCTTTGCTGCAGAATTGTGGAACTTGCGACGAAGCTTAGTAATTTGAGGGGTTTGGAATTACATATACAAGGGAATTTGCCTCATGTTGAAGGAGGCTAAAACAGCGACCCTAAGTATCTTCAAATTTCCTAGAGTGAAAAAATTGCCAGCAGAAACAGGTCACAGGTGGAACCTGTACAGGTTCCCAGGTCCCTCATTTCCGCTGCAGCGCATACTTTCCATTGTCGTGTGGGCTTCTTGGAACACAAATATTCCAACTTTTGCTCATTTCGAACTGTCTTTATGCTCCATATCTGGGACTTCACACCACTGCTTAAATGTTAATCTCCCAACGTTATATTCTCGAAAAAAATTTCCAGGTGAATGAACCATATATGGGACGAATTTTGACGGTACCACACCTAAAATCGTGATCAATTTGTGACGACCGGGTCACGTATATCAATGAGGATTAAATGTAATTTAAAATACTTTACTGTCGTACGGATTTAAATTCGGTTTTCACATAAAATGGTAAATGGATAACATACTCACAACGGTTTTCAATCAAAAAGAAATCACATCATCTGCGCAGCAGATCGTCGTACAACATATCATTCATAAAAATGAACAGTGTATATCAATGAGAGATTTAAACAAGTTTGATCAAGTGGGATCGTGCTGCAGACACGAGAGCCCCAATGCGTATACCTTTCTCTCTTGTTTTCATCCCTCAGCTAGACTTGCTTTTTCTACAAAGTCTCCCCCTAGTGTTCAAATTCAAGTTACGATAATCACATTCCAACAAAGTGATTTGAACAATTTACGTGCCAAGGTTAATGTTTGCAATACA